>JANHFL010004083.1:290764-327960 GCA_032468155.1 Oxyrhabdium leporinum | reverse complement strand
GGCTTTGGACTTGTCTCTGAGCTCTCATCCCGAGATACAATGTCTGTGTGTCTTACTTTCATGAGAGACCACCACACTCTGGGGATATTTTTACAATATTGCAGCTGTCTGAGAACAAAATTGTTTTCATAATCCAATATTTACAGAAGTTTCACTTTACTGCTTTTTAGACAGATTTGTTCATTATTATAAGCAATATTACAGGAACATGTCAAATATTGCTAAGAAAGTTTAGACAAGTGCTGAATCCAAATTTAATCATATTCTTAGTGTTGTACTAATGAATGGTACTTAAAAGTAACTTTTCGGGATCAGCACTTGTATTTCCCAGGTTCCAGGTTTCTCTTTTGGGGGAGGATTGTTGAGCATATAATGCACGTAGTCCTCGACTTACCACCACAATTGAGTCCAAAATCTCTTTGTTAATGACTTTTGGTCCATTTTATGACCTTTCTTGCCATAGTTACTGAGTGAATCACTACAGTTAAATTAGTAACACTGTTGTTAAGTGAATCTGGCTTCCCCATTGACCTTGCTTGTCAGAAGGTCGCAAAAGGTGGTCATGTGACCCTGGGACACTGCAACCGTTATAAATATGAGTCTAAACATAACTAATATTAAGATTGTAAATTAATTTTGTCTCCAAAATTAGGAATTGTGGAGATTATGGCATCTGAAGCTCAAAATGTTAGAAAACGGAATCTGTTATGTATTGAGGGTCGTCCTATTGATCTCCCTAAGAAAAGGAGCTCTCATTCCCTTAATGAGAATATGAAGGAGGTAAGCTTTTCATATATTGTTTGTCTAAATCTTACCTTTTGTATTTGAATACTAGATTTAAAAACTAAATGTACATTGTGAGAGAGCTGCCGTTTATAAAGGGCCATTAATCTTATTAGATAGCAGCAAGTGAATTGATTTGGATGCAGTAGTGGATAGCTGGTGCCACTTGGTTACTTGAATAGGGAGATCTGTGGAGAATTCTGGGGTTTTAGATTAGACAAGGAGGAAAACTATCCTGAAAGAAAACATTGATAAATCACATCAAGAAGAGTAGACTATTGTGTCCATTAAGCTATTAGAACTCAGCTTTAAAGAGATTTTTTTGATATATCTACAGTATAATGCAAATGTTTTGTAAAATAAAAAAAATATATTTTATATTCTATATAATTCAATTATATATTGAATACTACTGTATAGTGCAATATGAATGCAATATTGGGTTTTCAATTCAATTGTATAGAATGCAAAAGGATGTATGTTTGTGTTTTTTATAGTTACAATATATACTGAAGGTGGCATTTAATTTTGTTGTGCGAGGTGCAATGACAATAAAGTAAACTAAATATTTTATTATCTCTGAGAAAATGAAACATATGTTAATAGCCTTCTCTAAAAAGTATCAGAGTAACCTTCATATTCACTTTGAGATTTCGAATAGAGTCTATTTTAGAGTAAGTGGAAATTTACCCTTACTGGGTAAAACAGATTTACCTGTACATAAAACTATAGTAAAGTCTTTTGCCTTAGAATCATACATAAACTCATTTGTTATGATTGACATTTTTCTATGGATGCAACTACTATATACACTTGTGGAACAGCCCATTAACAGATTAACAGATTAACATTAACAGATCCCTCAAATTATTAACCAAAATACTATGAAATATGTGCTTCCTGTGAATAAGCTGACACTTGAAATTTTGTCATGTTTAATTTTTATAATTGGCTTACCCATGGGTGGCAAAGTTTTCATGATATTCGGGTTAAAAATTTGAGGGCACTTGAAGGGGTACTTCAAAAAAGTGGTACTATATACACTCATGGATAAATCCATCCGTGGCTAAGCTGAAGCCAATTTTAGGGGTGTATTTTGGGACCTAGCATTCTCAGCTTATCTGTAAATATATACCATAGTGCGAAATCAAGTAAGTGCTGCCATAAATTCACAAAGATTTTATTGATTACTTGTGATTTGTTCCATTTACAGAAAGGTTAGTTTCCAGTATTTATTGAATTTGGATAATTTATGTACTCATTTATCACATATATAAATCCATACATATTACCACAATCCAAGGACTGTCAGCAGATTCCATGTTATGAAAAATTGTTCAGTGGATGAAAACTGAGTTTTACAGAGATATTTGTAGATATGCTTTTTATGTTGAGTTGCTCAGCCACAAGCAAAAGAAGTTTTAATTTAGCGCAGTTTCCATGAAAAAGGGGAAACAGTTTTCCCTAAAACCTTGCTGCTCTGGAGAGTTCTCCACTGAAGATTGTTCAGAGCACAAAAGGGGAGGAATATATAGGAGAGAGAGAGAGAAAATGAGAATGAGAGAGAATACATAGAAGAGGAATATATACATAGGAAAAAGAATTGCTTTCTGTCAGTAGCAACAGATCTCAGCAGAGTCATGCTCATTAATAATTATAGATTATAAAAAGTGATAGAATGATTATTATTCTACAATTGAAGTTTCTGAATTACAAAACTGTAAAGTAATCTAGGGAAAAAATGGAAATATAGAAAAAGAAACAGAAAATGGTAGTAGAATTTGGAAATATTTTGGGGACAAATAGGCTTGGATGCTGGCACTTCCTGTTAAAGATTATCTGAAGTTCTTAATTCCCCCAAACTACAAATGTTAACCATTAATACTTCAATAGTTATCTTTAACTAAGTTTCTAAAAGGCTTTCTTTGCACATTTCATCCACCCTAATAATTTATTATACTATAATAATGCTAGAGATTTCTTCAATTCATGGTTTTTATCCTGAAATGTTAATGAATCCAAATATGTGAAGTAATAGAACCCAAAGTCCAGAAATGGAAAGAGTTTATACTACTGCAATCCATATTATAGATTATATTATAGATTCTGAATGTTCAGCAGTAGTGCTGTTGTAAAATGAAGAAGTTAAAATGCAATTTTGCTAATCTCAAAGTGTCTATACCACAGATTGTAAATTAAATTGGAATGTTTCTAACTTGTGAACATAGAGGTGGCAAACAAAATGTTGCTTATACTGATAAAAGGCCTTTTGAGCTAAAAATGCCACTTCTGTCCTAAGCTATTTAGTGAAAAAACTAAATTACAGACCAGAATATTAAATATTAAAGCATCCATTTATTCCAGGGGTGTCAAACTGGTGGCCTGCGGGCCGGATGCGTCACGTGCAAGCCATGCCCATCTCAGCTCAGTGAAGGGAAAAAATGACGTGAAACGTCACGTGACAACAACCTGATGCTACGAGTTTGACACCTGTGATTTATTCAATCATATACCAATTTCACAATAAATACTAGCTAAATTGATATTCTGAAGTAAGCCACAGGCTGTATTTTTAAGCCATTGGTATAGAATGTAATAAATTCTTAATTGTTATATAATGATTTTAGTAAGACTTTTTTCCTAATGTCAAAAATGACATAGTATTCCTGATTGTAGTACAAAGTTTTCTCATATTTCTGATGTCATAATCTCTTCTGTCCTAATGGATGTCATAATATCTTGGGTTTCAGTTAAATAGTCAAGGTTGCCATTGGTAATTTCATTGGTAATTTCACTTTTCTGAAACCAAAACTAACTTGATTTTCTCCAAATACTATTAAAACTATGTGAAAATGCACTTTAAAATATGGGTGAAATAAGGTATTACTATTAGTGTGTGTTGTTCTTGGTAACATTTTTTAATGTTTATTTCTAGGATAAGAAATCTGCAAAACATTTGGCTTCTTGCACAAGCAGGTAAGAGCTACCTTGGTTGATTGATTGTGAGAAAAGACTAGTGCATTTAGATTCTGATTTAAATAATTAATTGAAACTATTGAAAGAGGGCTTTTTTGTGCAGATTCCTTAGAACTAAACGCTGTTTGCTTCTTTGGCATGCCATCATGAGCTGAAATATTTTTTTGCTCCCATTCCATTTCTTGGTGCTCATCTCTAATTAGGATAAAAATAGCATTGTCCTAATGTCAGAGGCATCTGATATAACTGATTTGTCACACTGAAGGAAGTCTCCTGGTCATGTAAATTGGTCTATAAGGAACTTAATTTCCACACCTATACCTGTTTGGTGGTTGACTACAAGGAAAAGCAATTAACCAATTGAAACTGCTTATACTGTTCCAATTCCATAATTGGAACCTCTGTGACTGCTGAGCTATATATAGCAATTGGTCAAAAATAATGCCAATCTTTTTTGGACCAATGTGTTGCAAAAATGTTTACAGAGAGGTGATGGTGAATAGGATACTTTTATTGCTGTATCTATTCTTATTTTTCCTGAACTTTTTATGTCCTGGGGGAGAGATATAAGCATAGATATTTTTAGGAGGTAATGTTTCAAATAGTGTTTCCCATGCCAGATTTGAAGTAAACTTTCATGTCTAATAGTATTCTCATAGTAAATGCAAGATGGCACAAAAGATTCTAAGATTGCATGTGACTTTATATGTTGCCTGGATATTTTATATTCAGATTTTAAATGAACTTTCTTGTTCTTGCAGAACAACAGTTGGACAAACTCTAACCAGCCCTCATCCTCTGTTCAAAGTAGTATATTGTAGAAGAAAGGCTCACTATTATTTTCCAAAGCCTTGTTTCAGAAAGAAACAGCTCCCTAAAGTTAGAGGCCGTGATATGGCAAATAAGGAAAATGAACTAGCCTGTGCAGGTAACCTGCCAGCCAAATTGCCTCCTAATGGTCGTACTTTCTTACTGAACTCCAGTGATGCTGGCCGATCTCAAACTGAGAGTCCTTCATCAAAATACAGTGGGTTTTTTTCAGAGGTAAATCAAATGTTTTATCTTTTTAAAAATCTATGAATCAGACTGTAAGCCGCTGGAACCATGTTATCTTCCTCTGTTTTACTGTGCATGTTGAAGTTTGATTATTCTTTGCTATAAACCACCTATCACCCAAATCTGCTTCGGAGTAGGAATTATGAGAGCTGTAGGGGGAAGATGTACCAGTGAGTAAATATAATCCACCAGCATAATTATAGAACTGGATATAATCCATTTTATTAATACCAACTTTATTTAATATAGTAACTCAACATTGCAAGATCTAGAGGCTGTCTTGGAATGGATAGGGAAAAGCAAGCTCATACTATATCCTACTGAGACTTGTTGCTGTTTGTACATTAACATCTAAGTTATCTGGGAACATTAACCCCAATAGGTCTTGACAGAATCATGTTTTCCTAAAGGAGATGATCTGTATCTTAGAACTTCTCTTGGACCCTCAGCTCTTGCTGTAGTAGAAGGTGGAAGTACTGCTGGAGGCGGTGTTTAAGTCAACTTAAAAGCTTCAGCTGATGCAGAACACAGCAACTAAAGTGTTAGCTCGGAGAACTCTACAGCAGAATTATTCCTGCCTTGGTCACACATTGGTTGCCAGTACAATATGTTTTCTGGCCCAATTCAGCATGTTTTTCATTGGCTATAAAGCCCTACATTGTGTGGCAATGGGATATATCAGGATTAACATATCAAATAGGATTCTATCTATCCAAGCTAGATATCTAGACAGGGACCTTTGAAAATCCCAATCCTCCAAAGTACAGAGATTTGGCTGGGCATGAAGACTTCTCAGTGATAACCTTCATGTTGAGAACCATCTTCCCCAGAGGTGCTTACGGCTCATTCAAAAACAACTTCTGTTTCAACTGTCTTTAATATGATTGTGGTCAACTGCTGATTTACTTATTTATTATTATGTTTCATTTCTTCTGTTTTACTGTTCAGAATACACCAAGATTAGAGCACCATACAAAAACTATAACATACAGAAAATTATAACATATAGAAAATAGTTCAGTGTGAATAGAATGAGTATGTAATTGAAAATCTAATGTAAATGCTTTTTTTCCATTCCATTCCCTTTCTGTAACTATTACCACTGCTGGAAAGAAGGCCTTCATGCTGTGACTACATTCTGTCTTTCTTTCAGAAGACAGACAGAATGTGCTGGCTACATAAATTACCACATTTTCAGAGTAAAAGTGGGTGGAAGTGTCGGTGCGTCTTATACAGTGAATGTTGCTGAAGCCCCGCCCACCCGCCGGTCCCCACCCTTCCGCTTCTGCCTCCCAGCAATTTGCCTCCTTGCAGCAAATTGGTGGGGATCGGAACGTGCAGAAAACGGGGTGTATTTGGAGGCCAAAAATGGGATGCAGAGGCCAAAAATGGGGCGCGCAGAGAAAATGGGACGTGTGGAGGTGGCAATAGGCGATGGCGATCCCTGCAGCCTGAAACAGCTGATCATTGGGAGGCTGATCCAAGCGACAATCAGCTGCTTGTGCTAATCAGACTGTGCTGAAGCTGAAACAGGCTGTTTGCTACAAATTGCTGGGAGGTAGAAGGAAAGGCAGATTTTTTCCCCCTTGTTTTCCTGCCCAAAAGCTAGGTGCATCTTATACTTCGGAGCGTCTTATACTCCGAAAAATACAGTACTATTATTCCAGTAGGCTAATGCAAGAACCTTTTTTTTTGTTCCTTCATATTATAGAGGAACATGCAAGTTAGAGCAATGTCTGGCAACAACTCCTTGTTATTATTTGTAGACTAATGTATCAAGCATGTAGTTAAGGCAGGTTGTAGTTAAGTAAAATAAAAAAATCCATGAGCATTCTGTAAGGCTCAGAAATCATCCTTCCTATTCCATGAGCAACAGTTGCTTCCATTCATGGAAATATTGTTCTGAGACAATATTTATTTTTCATTAAGCAACTTGTGCAGAACTGCATATAGATATCTTTGATAGACTCAGCTAATAGAAAATTCATAGAATCATAATCCTGGGCTCATAACACTTACACTGTTCTTGTGTTTCTAGGTTTCTGAAGATCACGATACAATGGCCCAAGTTCTCTTCAGTAGAAATCTCCGGCTGAATGTAGCTTTAACCTTTTGGAAGAGGAGAAGTATAAGTGAACTTGTAGCCTATTTAGTGAGGTAAAGCTTTAAGAAAACTGCTGCTAGCTGAACTGAAGTCACATTGTGTTGTTGCTGTTGTTGTTTTGGGGGGAGAAGGTGATATGTAGGATTCTTTTTATAAAGAAAAGCCTGGATGGAGACTATGCATTAATCTTACTGATTGGGTGTTCCCTCCAGGAAGTGTCCACAGCACAATTAATTATGTTTTATATAACAGTAACAGTGGACTTAAATGCCAAATCCAGCCTAAACATCTGACTGTGCAACGGACCACAATAATAACAACAAACTGGTGCATCACTTGAACACCACTGGCATTGACAAAATAACAATCAGTCAATTGCAAAACACAGTTTTACTTGTAACAGTTTATATTCTGCAACAATACCCTTAACACCATCAAACAACATCTCCATATCCCAAGTCCTTGGAAAAGTGGATAAAAATGTCAAGTTCAGTCTTAACATCTGACTCACTATGTGACAAACTATAATAATAATAATGGGATAATTAATAATGGAATGTGAGACCATAATTTTAAAACCTGTGGGAATTCTTCATAGGCTTACTATGCACAGACTTTATCTGTGTAAAATAATGTAATAAAATCCAGCCATTTCTAATATACTGCCCTTAAAGTATTGATACTGTCTTGTGAAATGTATTGAAGAATTACACAAAGCAGTGACTAATGGTGTATTTTCATGATGTTTCTAGGATACAAGATCTGGGAGTAGTTGTAGATTGTCTCCCTGTCCTTACCAGCAGGTAAAAGAAAGATCTAGAGGAAATGGTTAATAGAGTCTGAAAGTGTATATTGATGCATACTAATAATGCCTTGTTTCAGTTTACAGGAAGAAAAACCTTATATTTCTGTTGGTTGCTGTGTAGACCTTCTACCATTACTAAAATTAATCCTTAAAAGTAAATTTGAAGAGTAAGTTTTTTTGAAAAAATCTTTTCTGATTATTTAGAGAATAAAAATAAAAGTTAATGCTTACTTTTTATAGTTTGTTATTCCTGATAAATTCGTAGAATTGCATGTCAACAGTGAGTTTATTGGTCTCATTGTCCTAACATGCAGGGCAAATATGTGGCCTTTTTAATGTTGCTGAGCTATAAATTCCAAAATCCCAGGCAGGATGGGTTACAGTAAGGGATGCTAGAAAGCCATCTGTTCTACAACAATATTATATTTGCACTTAGTCTTCCTCAGCCTGATTTACTGAGGCTAAAGATGTGTCTCCTACTATTTATATATTTAAAAACATGCAATTTATGTCAGTTCAATTGCTTAAGCCTGTTTGAATAAAAAAAAAATTGGGAAAACCAAAAGCAGTGTTGCTGAACAGAATGACTTGGAAAAAATGTTTCTCAATAATAACTTGGTTGAGTTATACCCATATATCTCAGACATTTTGCCTTCTAAGAAAAAAAATCCTTAATTCATTATTAGGAAGAATTATTCTGCTTGTTTTTTCCATTAATTTTTAAAAAAAAACACCTGATTTGAAATATTTCTTAGTAATTTGCAATTGTTTTAAGGAATATTTTGCCAATTTTAAGCAGTTTTCAGAATAAAGTCTTACTGTAATGATTTCTTTTCCCCTAGATATGTAATTGTTGGTTTAAATTGGCTTCAAGCTGTGATTAAGAGATGGTGGTCAGAGCTTTCTGCCCATACGGAGAAGATAGAAGATGGGTAAGTTACCCTTTTTAAACATGCAGTGTGGCTTTTAGTATGACTGCTAAACTTTTAGCTAGTGCCTAAAATATATTCTAAACATGATCAGATTACATAGTATTCAAGAAGTTTGATCGTGCAGATCTTTCTCTTTCACTTAGTATTGAAAACTCTGCTATAAAAATGGAGAAACATTTTTTCTATCAGAGCTAGCAAGTATGACTCATTGTAGATTTTCTTGCCTAATCTTCAATAACGTGTTATCTATACTTTTTGATATGTGAAACTGAAGGTAGAAAAAAATCACTAACTTGAATAACAATTGCAAAGTAATTTTGTCAATGTGAGATGCACATAAAATTGTTCATTTGATTTATATAGCTATCCATCTCATATATGTAACTTGGGGGGGGGGCTTACTGTAAAATAGATAAAACGTATTATATAAAATAAAAATATAGCAGTCAAGCAAATAAAATAACCATTAACAAAGCCAAGAGATGAGCTCCATCTCACTTCCAGGTCCCCAGGCTCCAGCTCAAAACCAAGTTTTTAGGACCTTGTGAACAGCTAGTAGGGTTGGGGCCCCTCTAATCTCTGGTGGAATGACATTCCACAAAGCAGGTGCCATGTCAGAAAAGGCCAGCCAACACTTCTTAGCTGACAGCACCCAGTGCTTCTGTTCCTACAGAAATAATATATTTCTGATCTTGAAAATATGGCATCTATTGAGGAAACTAGCATAATACAAGAAAAAAATATAGAACATAAATTAAAACCTGCTCTAAGGTTGATGGAATGTTGTGACATCCTTCTCAAAGTTCAGTTACAATTATTTAAAACATTTTAATGCATTAGCCAGTAACTTACTAAAGATACAATTGGTCATATATTTGAAATCTAGATAAGATAGTTACCATGAAACACTGATTGCTCTTTATTTATTGCATTGATATTCCATACTTTTGGCTTTCTTTCTTAGAAATATTCAGATTTTAAAAGAACAATTAAGTATATTGTGGAAACAAGAAAATCATCTTACTTTGGTTCCAGGATATACGGGTAATATAGCAAAGGTAATAGAAATCTATTTGATGATAATATATTTTTAAAATTAATTTATGGTCTTAAGTTTATATAATTTAACTTATAGTGGAATGTACCAAATTTATATTCTTCTGCCCTTCCCTTGCTGTGATACTCAAAGTCTAATCTGAAGAGTTAGATTCTCCAGAGCTATGTTGGAGATGGGGAGTCCCTTGGCATGAGTCGAAATCCCATTGTGTAGCTTCGAAGATAACCTATTGAGTTATTTTATTTCTCCATTTGAGGTCAATTATTTGGAATTAACAGTATTTTTCTTTGTATATCAATGCACTCATGTTCAGGCATATAGTGGGCTAGTCGAGCAATCCTCTCGCACCTCTCCCTCTTTTCACTATTGAGATAGAAATTAAATCTGATTTATATGTCTGCTCATCTCTCTGTCTCTTATCCCTTGGTTATTTTAACTGGTTATTATCTCGATCTTTGCTTTTCATTTAAAAAACACTTAAAGGTTACCCCCTTGTTTAGCAGACAAGAACTATTTTTATTATTTCATAGAACAGTCAGCACAATCATTCTTAGCATTCACAGAATAACCATTCAAAGGACATCATGTTATCATGCAGATAATAGAGAATACTATTTCCTGTATTGCAGACAGAAGGCTCTGAGTGTATATGTTATTTATACATCAAGGACAGAAATGTATATAGTATTGTCTCATAATAACTCTGCATTAGTTGTCCCTCACTCTAACCTTGTTAATTGGAATAGAAAAGTTAGGAGTGAGGTTCTACATGCATTCACATGAATACAAAATAGAACTTTCAGCATAATTGGGAAATTAATTATCTGAGCAAATTAAAGAAAAAAACTCCAGTTTATACTTCATTGCTTAGTGCATCAAATGGGAGATAGAAGATGATATTGTTTGTATGTCAAAGGTTATGTTTCTAGATCAGTTTACTTGTTATTGTATAGGTGTTAAATTAAAACCTGAACAGGAACTAAAGGACATGTGAGTTACCAAAATATTTTAGTAGTTATATTAATACATTATGCTAAGGTACACGTTTAACTATAATTCATTAATGAAATACAACTAGTAATCAACTTACGACCACAATTGACCCAAAAATTTATATTGCTCAGTGAGAAATTTGTTAAGCGAGTTTTGCCCCATTTTACAACTTTTCTTGACACATTTGTTAAGTGAATCACTGCAATTCTTAAATTAGCAACATGGTTGTTAAGTGAATCTGGTTTCCCTTTTGACTTTGCTTGTCAGAAGGTGGCAAAAGGGGATCACATGACTGCGGGACACTGCAACTATCATAAATGTGAGTTAGTTGTCAAGCATCTGAATGTAATCACGTGACCATAGGGATGGTTCAATGGTCATAACTGTGAAAAATGGTCATAAGTTAATTTTTTCAGTGCCGCTGTAACTTCAACAGTGACTAAATATACTGTTGTAAGTTGAGGACTACCTATATACTGGTTGGCCATTCATAAGTAAAACAAGCCATGTTATACTACTGTTTCTATGTAATATTTCAAATGCTCTGATAATCTTTTTAAACCCTGTACTCAAGCATGAGTGTTTTTATTATGTTTCTACAAACAAATTTATAAGTAAGAATAGAGATAAAAATGCAAATGTTTGCTAAAGCAGGGTTTCTCAACTTTGGCAGCTTTACAGATGTGTGGACTTCAACTCCCAGAATTTGTCAGCCAGCATTCTGGGTTTTGAACTGTTATGTCTGGCATTTAAAGAGAGACTTGGTGTTATGAATTAGTTTTTGAATTAATGTGCTTCACTGTTTCTATTATTTTTTTTTTAGGATGTGGAATCTTATTTGTTACAGTTGCACTGATATACCTGGAGGACAAAGCTGTGTGTACACTAATGTGCTTAAACAGAAACTGTCAACAGTCAACAGTAACACTAAGCAAGATACTCTTTCCAAATAATTCCTCATCAGAGGACTGTCTTTGACAGAAGAAGGCTAGACGATTGGATTATTTAATGCAAACACTAAATATCCATCTGCTTCACATTGAAGTGGAAAAAAAAATCTAAGAAGAGCAACTTTTACTTCAGTGAGGTGAAAGTGCACTATGAAAACTGTATGTATGCCTTTGCCGCATTTGGGGGATATTTTCAGTTACCTGGTGAAATCGTGAAAGTGTTTCTTCTATATAATATAATACAACAAAACCGAATTGTGAAGACAGCATTGAAAACCATTACTAGGAACCACAAAAGACCATTCGCCATAAAGATTTTTTTAAATCATGTTTTTCTTATGAACTATAAAAATGTATTTTCAAATATGTTACAAATTTTGACAATTTTGATGTACTGAATTTCTGAAATGTGTCTGCTATATTAATCAAAATATTAAAGACTATTTTTGTTGCACTACTGAAAAGCTGCATCTAGCAAAGAGGCCTTAACTACTAGAATTGCAAATAGCCAATATATTAGGATATCATATAGCCAATATATTAAATAACCATATAGAGGGATGGAAATTCCTTTGAAAAAAATTAAAAGTGTTTACACAAATTGTGTACAAATCATTTTGAAACATTTTGCACACTGAATTATATTGAAGTGGGGTTTTCCACTAAATTGACTACTTAAATACCTGTATGACTTAATTATAAGAGTATTAAAATGTAGAACATGGAGAAAGTTAACTGTAGAGGTCAAAAGAATAGTGATTCTGTATATCTTGCAGAATTTTAATACTTTTTCTAATATATTCTACTCTTTATAGTTTGAACTACATGCAGCTTAATAAATATACTAATGTTACTGTTTTAAGTTCAGATTTTCCCACTTCAAAATCTTTTCTGCTGTTCTTCGGATATTTAAAACTCCTGGAAATGTTTACAGCCTGACTAGACTTGTGCGTTTCAGATTTAACAGCGCAGCTGCTACCTCTTCTAACAAATGTTGCTGCAAAGCTTTCAGACATAGATCAAATTCCTAACTTAACACTGATTTAAAAAACCCCCCAATAAATGCAGTACATCCCATGTACAAGTTTTACAGCTGTACTTTGGGTTATTTGTGACATTTTAGGACAATCTGCTATGGATTTACTTGATCATTTGAACTGAAAAACAACTTCTTGTGTTTCTAAGATGGCACCTGTGTTTTATATAAATGGAAAACAGATATTTCCAAATAAAAGTTTAGGAAGTGCCAGCAGTGCACCAAAATGTAAAGTGAAATATTTGTAGCATGCTACCAAAGCTGCTCATTATATTTAATGCTAATCCCAAACTAAATTTAAATACCAGTTTTATGTATATAAGCAACTGCAGACTGTAAGAGGCCTTATATACGTTTCCTTATAAAAACAATTCTGAATTGTTAAAATCAAAATTAAAAGTCTAGTTCTGTTGACTTACAGACTAAAAGTCTAGTTCTGTTGACTTCCAGCTGTACAGAATCATGCAAATTTTCCCTGGCTCTTATGTCTTTATATAAGAGAAAAGCTGTCTTGCTCTTGAGCCAACAGAGCTAAAAATAATTTAAGAACTAAATATGTAAAATCAATCATTATTACCATAAAGTTTTTAAGGGCTTACTATATGAAATCAGTAGCATCAATGATAGACTGTATAATTCTATAACATTACTGTACTCATTTGATCAACTAACTTAAGCCAAGTAGCAATTTTATGCTCTTTCACATTGACCTCCTATTTCATAGGCCATTTTGCCTTGATAATTGCTTTTTCTTTTATTCCATTCTACAGAAGGATAGGTAATATAAAGTGGCATTGCAAAAAATAAAGGTTTAAAATAGTTATGAATGAAGTAGATGGAGATTTTGGGATATTTTGTGTATGGAAATATGATTTTTTTATAAATGTTAAGACATATTAAATGTAGTTTAATTTTTTTTGTTGTTTTGTTTTCCATTAAAATTGGTATTAAATCATACATCTACACTTTATGCAACATCAGTCCTTAGAAAATGCAACAGGGAATGAGCCACCAATCAGTTATAATGACTTACACATTAGATGTACCTAGCTTCAGTATATGCTGCACCAGTGTGTACTAAACAAAGGATGGATAAGGTGAAGCATCTGAGGGGTGTGGTTTACAAAGTCATAGGACTGTGCAGCAATACAGGTAGTCCTCATTTAGTGACCAGTCAGTAAGTGATGCAGTTGCTAAGTGGAAAATCACATGGCCTATGATTGCTTTATGATTTTAGTTAAGCTTTCTTTTTTTCCCACTCCCCTGCCTTTTGAAATGCTCGCTCTCCGAGCTAGGATAATTACTAAGTAGGAATTTAATGTTTCTATTTACATTCATTGAAGAGGGAGGGACTACAAGAAGGTAAGCAGGCACACAATGGGGGATGCACATTGAAAAGAATGCAACAATAGACAACAGGAGCACATTCCTTTCAATGTATATTCATTGTGTGCCTGCTTACTCTCTTGTAATCTCTCTTTTTCCATTCTCTGGGAGGTTAAAAAAACCAAATTATGTACAGGACAATATATATGATTGTAATGTGACACATGACTGAGGGAGGCTGCAAAGATTGTAAAAGTTCAGGTTGGTCAGTTATCTTTTCAGTACTCAAAATTTCAAATGATTGCTGCATAGGGCAATTGGTAAGCAAAGTTTGCATGTATATATTCAGTCACCAAAAAGATCAGTCCTGGGGAAAAGCAACTCTGAAATACTTTTTGGAGATCAATTGCAAAGTGATGTACACCTGTACAAAACATTCTATTGCAATTGAAACAAAGATTAAAAAAGCCATGTCCTTTAGAGAATTTATAAGCTGCTTCAAAAACTGTCCTGCAGTCTGCATAAATGTGTCTGCAATAATTTAGCTTCAGTGGTGTCTGAATAAAAGTGTGCATGTGCAGCCCTGTTGCTGCAATTACTAATATAGTAGTGCATTGGTATGTCTATTTTGACCCAAATAGTTCACCAAAATGCGTAAGTTAGGCAAAATAAAGTTTCAATAGTGGAGAATCAATATACCTCATAATTGAACTGTTGGGGTTCTTGTTCTTTGAGCTTTCTTCTTGCAACTTTTTCCCCTCACGCACTTAATGTTACTTAACCTAGTAGTAAAATAACTGCAAGAAGAAAGGGAACCACAGAGAATGCAAGAAACCAACAAAATAATTACATAGTGCTCAACATCAAGTACTTGAATAGAATTGTTATTTTTATTGGGAGGATCTATAATGTCTGCCAGGTATCATCTGAACTTTGTAAAGCAGTAGACTTTGGCAATAAATTCCCCATATATATATATATATATTTGTGTGTGATTGTTTTTCTATTTTAATACCAACATTGGTAATCTGTGTGCCTGACCCAGGATGTTATATAAAATTATGATCTATAATTGTAAATGCTTTCCTTGTGGAGAATTGAAAATTAAAAAATGAACTCACAAATTATACTAAGCCATGATTTAAAAAATACATTTGGATTTGTATGACATAATGTGTCATAAAACATTTACAGACCACAATCCATATGCAATGAGAAAGGATTCAGTATACCAAATGTTATTTAAATATACTACCATAACTACATGTCATAATCAATAAAATGCATTACTGATCCTTTTCTTAATCTTGATTTATGGTAAGCAGTAAAGAAATGTATTCAGCATCAGTCTCTTCAAAAACTCATCTTTGCTTAAAGGATGGCTTTTAAAAAGCCAAGAAACAAACCATTTGATGAAGACCTGTTACAGTCAAATTATGTGAAGAAACATAGATGAAGCATGCTACATGTTGGGGTATCACAGAGAGCCATTTAATATGCTGCAGTTGTGCTGATTGGTAATCTGCACAAGATACACACCTAAACTTTTGTTTTGAAAGCTTTGGGCCCAGCACTGGAAAAGTTTCTGTAACTATAAATATGAAGTATATGAAGCCAGGATGGAGTCAACATCCTAAACGTCTGCCATACGATGGGAATATCCTTAGACAAGTCTAGTTGAAAATTCCCCCAGCATCTGATGTATCCATTTCTTTTACTTAAAAGCCTGCCCTATTAATTTAAACCACATCAGCTAGAAAAAGGCAAGTTTCTCCATTTGTATGGAGCTTTTTGACCTTAGCTATTCTGTATGCAACTGGATAATTTCAGGGTTAACTGAGCTTTATGTTTCCCTCAGTAAGCTTTGGTGCAAATCTATTTAACTGATAAGGCCAATTTTCACAATTGCAGTAAAGATAAAAAACATTCGAAATGATTCAAATGACAAAAGCTGCATGGTGCCATCAATATATGCTCTGGTACTTTTGTATGTACAAAAATGCTGTGCATATTTGAAAGGGCAAGAGCTTGCACAATGGCATACTGCTGCTTTTTTATACCAATTTTATTAGATATTGCAATTTTAAAGTCTTGTCTGATAAAACTTGTTCCTCTTTCATTTCATCTCTTAAACGGAGACTCTAGAGAGACAAACACTCTTAAAGTTAACTTTGGGGTCCACTTCAGATTCTTTTAGCAACGACTGAGATGAGAAACAAGGTTTAGCTATATCCAAACTATTCATCAAAGTCGAGTTTCTGCATCCCAGTCCCTCTACTGGTGAAATAATGAAGTTTTATAGTGCACCATTTTTATATATCAGATAGTGAATCAAAGCAACATTCAATAAAATGCAGTATCTGGTTAATAACCTAAGAAATATGAATCTACAAATGAAACTTAAATATCTATTACCTCTGCAATGGCCTCTGGTCTATCTGTACTCCATATTTAGTTAATATATAGAGGAAGCATAGTTGCTTCAACAACAGGAAAGTTCACATACATTTTGAGAATTTAATTTCCCGTGAAAAACTTTTTGAGTCTGCAACCTTTACAAGTACAAATTACATTTGCCACAATCCACTATTAATATTGTAAAATGGGGCTCGAGGTGTTTCAAACTTCAAAAAAACCCCGTGTTAGCGTTAGATTGCTGAAAAATGAATCTAATTAGAATTTCCACTCCGGTGGCTAACGAAGATTTTTATTCTGATTTTATTCGAGTAGGTAGGGTGTACTTTTGTCTAACCACAGTAATATGATAGCCCCATCTGGCAACAATTCACCACCAAACCAAGGCTCATTTCCGCAGCCGTCTCGAGAAAATAAAAGCTACAAGCAACCGGAAGTCCGGAGTTTGAGAAGTGAGGATCAGAATCGGGCGGTTTCCTTATTTGTCACGTGACCGCACATACACAGCTCCGGTCCGTCGAAAGGCGCATTCCGGTCGCTTGGCGCATGCGCCGGTAAGGGGAAGAGAGAGAGAGAGAGAGAGAGGGAAAAAAAAGCCTCCTTCCGTTTGTTCGTTATCCCGGTATCTCGCGCAAGAGCTATAATGGCGGCTAGACCTTTTGGTCTGCTCGGGACGGTCTTCTTGCTGGCGGCGACGTTTCAGTTCCCCTCACGTTCGTGGGCTTCCGAAACGCCCGGCGGCGGTGGCGGGGATGCCGTCGTCGCCGGTGAGCGGTTTAAGATCGAGGGTCGCGCGGTGGTGCCGGGAGTGAAGCCCCAAGACTGGATTGCGGGCGCCCGAGTGCTGGTGGACGGGGAGGAGCACGTCGGCTTCCTCAAGTGAGTAGGAGCCGCGGTGGCGGTAGCCGTCGACACTCTCCCAGCCCCGCTCTGCGGACCCCGTTTGGGGTGCTTGTTGGGGGGGGAGGGGGAGATGGAGGGGAGGGCTCCCGCTGCGTTCCGGACCACGTCGAGAACTGGTTTTTAATTCGCTTTGGATCCTCGCGTCTCTTCGGGGAAACCCGCGGGAGGCTGCCCGTGGTTTGTAGTTAAGCCTTTCGCAAGGCTAAATTGGGCAACCACGAAAAGGGAATTTTTTATATACATATACATATATATTTATATTAATTTCGGAAACGGAACAACCTAGGCGAAGACGGGTCTCCTACCTGTCCAACAGTCTTCCCTCGGGGTTAACTTCGCTGTCGCCTTAAACTGTCTTGCCCCCCCCCCCCAAATAAATAAATAAATAAAATACTAAGCAGGTTTGGCACTTGATACCTACCAGAAAACCCCACAATGCTAATTGGAGGAATTGAAGACGCTAGCGAGATACTGCTGTGGTGGTGTCAAGTAAACATTGCAGTTGTGTCCGTGGAGTCAAGCTTGTGTCGAGGGAGGCTTTGCCTTGAGAGGTGGTAGATGACAGTTTGGATTCTGAATTGGCCCTGGGGAGAGACGGATTCAAATGGATCCTTCAGCCTTGGGAAGTTCAGGGCCCAGCCAATCCTAAACATTGATGTGGACAAAAATTGGGAGTAGGGAGTTTCTAAAGGAAAGGCGTGATATAAATTAAATCGCAGTTTAAAGCTTCCTGACTCACTAGACTAAGGCAAAAATACTGGAGATGATTACCCATCATTACTATTTTAATTCTGTCTTAAAATCTTGATGCTGGAATAGGCTGAAGAGAAAGCTGAACTGGATTAGGTCAAGGCGGATTGTCCAGGACAGATTTTAAAGCATATTTATTATGTCACAGTGTGTTGGGATTGGGTTGTTGCTTGGGAAGATCACAAGCAGCTTTTTCTAAATGTATTTGGCCTGGCAAAGCACCTCTCAATCTTTACAGTTGGTTTTCTACTCTGAGAAAGAATAAATTGCTCAATTTCAGATGCCCTTGTGTTTCTGATCTGCAGATATAAGTTTCCACACACACATACTCGGCTGTTTGAAAATGTTAATACCAACATGTTTTAGAATACATCTTTATTAAAACTTGAACATATAGTTTCATGCATCCTACCATTATGTTTTTTTTTTCTTAATGGTAAATCAGAATTGGACCTAGAATGATAAGTGTCAAAAATTTGAATTAGTTACATATTGTCGTATCCTTAAACACTATATTGATGGGGAAGTTATTCTTGCTTTCTTTCCTCCTGTGCTCCTCCCAGAAGGGCAAATGCTTTTAAGGGTTGCATTTTAAGCAGATACTCAATGTCTCTTATCAGTGTTCATAAGATAACTTATCCTCTGTGTTGAAATGCTAACACAGTTTCCATATTACACTAATGAATTCCTGTAGATTAGAAGTATATGCACACAGAATTAAGTTGCCTCTGATGTTGAGAAATAAATGAGCAAGATTTTATTACATGTAAAGTAATATACATCAGAGCAGAACCTCCTAACTTTACATGTGCTCTGGTAAAGCCTGATGTGTATCCAGGGAAAAGTGGTTAGAATCCTAGTGGTTAGTTCAGTGAAGATGTTGGCTCAAATGTACAATTTCTGTCAACATTGCAATGTTCTTGTACAAGTCTGTGATGCTTCTACATCTACAATACTATGTACTGCTCGGGTCATCATATTAGAAAAGTAACAGAGCAGGAAAAATGCAGAAGTTGCCAGTCAAAATTGTTTGGGGACTGAAATACCTTCCATACAAAAAAAGGATAGTATATTTGGACTTGGAAAAAGAAAGTGGGCAGATTTATTGTAAACTCTGCAGAGAATTTTGCTATTTCATTTATTAAGTTTTATTTAATAAATTTTATAAAATATTTTTTCTGTCTTCTTAAAACTGGACCAGGGGTCATCCAGTCAAGGTAATTGGAAGGAATGCTGTATATAATTGCAGACAAGCCAATCCTCAAAATGTCAACCAAAATACCATAAAAAATGCATCATCCGCAGATCAACCAACTTTCAAATTTTTAACTGCAGGAACCTGCAAGCTTTATAAAATTGTATGATTTTAAGGCCGTCACAGGTTTTAAAAATTTGAACTCTGATCTGCAAATAATCTAAGCCCAATTTTGTGGGTATGATGTCAGATTTGTCTTGATGCAGTGGGACTGTTTTTATATTCTTTTACAGCCATTATGACTAGTAAATTTGTCCATACATTTTTACTTTTTTTTAAAAATGTTCACTTTCGAATAAAAATGCAGAGTGGCTTAGAAATTTAAGAGTCTAATGTTCTGAATTGTAGCTCTATACTATGGCTAGTTTGTCTGATTAAACGTTTTTTGTGGCATGTAATCTAAAATTATTGTGTTATCTCTGAAAACATTCTGTGATAGAGTTATATGTTTGACTCTTTTCTATTTTATCAGGACAGATGGAAGCTTTGTGGTTCACGATATTCCTTCTGGATCATATGTTGTTGAAGTTATATCTCCAGCTTATAAATTTGAACCAGTACGAGTAGATATTACTTCAAGAGGAAAAATGAGGTGAACTGTTTAAAATTTCATATTGCAACGTCAATATATTTTATGTTAAGAGATGAAAAGCTTAATTTTAATATCTGCATACACCATCATATTACATTTGGAAAGGCTTTCAAGAAATTAAGATCTAGTGAATCAAAAATCCAAATGGACTGTTTTGTGTTCATTTTTATTGGGATAAAATATTTGTTAATGAACATTGTAATATGTAGTATATGCTTGTTTCAGTTAGAAAAGTAAGCAGTAAATTAATTTCTCTGACTTATTACAATATATAAATCATTTGGCTTATGAAACTTGGGTTGATTGAATATGATTGAATGTGTAAACCAGATCATTGACTTGTTTAATAAATGATTAAAACAAATAGTGATTTACTGCATTATATTAATGCAGCCATAATTTTATTGATAAAAATGTGTTGATATTCATATTGTAATTACATAAGCAATTTGAATTTATCTTGCATATATCAATGTTAGATTTTTAAAAGAAATAAAACTTAGCTTTAATACTTGGATTTCTGAAAATTATAGCTTTAATATTTCATATGAATTTTTTATGATATAGTTGACTTGCAGTGATATCTGGTACAATATCTCCATAGGTGAAATTGCAGTGTTAGTTAAATCATTCTCAAGCTTCTCTTGCATTAATAAATTGTAGGAAAAGCCCCAGAGTTTGGAAAATATAAATCCATATAGGTAGTCTTTATTTAATGTCCATTTGTTCAGCGACAATTCCAAATTACAATGATGCTGAATGCAGGGATTTCAGCTGTTGCAATGTCCCCATGGTCACATGAACATAATTTGGACCCCAGCTGCATTTATGATGGCCTTTGGATGGCAGCCTACCCACTATTGCCAACAACCTGGCTTTGTCACAAGTGTGGGGCAGAATACAATGTGGCTAAAAGGATAGAGATGAGGAAATAGATTGGGCGGGTGAGTTGAAGAGGAGGCAGTCCCATATTTTATCAAATCTCGGGCCTGGTAGGGACCAAGCTGAAAGTGGGATCAGGATGAGTTGGTAGCAACTCTGCATAGCGTGCAGACACCTACTGAAATAAAAATAATTTAGATTGCTGTCCTAAGAACATTTACCTGCAAATAAGCAACATTTAATCCAATTGTAGGCTCTTCAGTGGAAATGTATTGAGGTGAGCAACTTACATTGTCACAGGATAGTATGTAGAGGTATTGACAGAGAAAATAATATGTTTCATTTAATTAAAAAATATATAGAATGGCTTTTAAATGTTTAAATTTCAGAGCAAGATATGTGAATTATATCAAAACATCAGAAGTCGTTCGATTGCCATATCCTCTTCAAATGAAATCTTCTGGGCCTCCTTCATATTTTATAAAGAGAGAGTCTTGGGGATGGACAGACTTTTTAATGAATCCCATGGTATGTATGGAATTGTGTAAACAGGTTTACCAGACTATTCTTCCATTTATAGAAATTACATATCAGACATGTTTTAGTGTTTATATTCTATTGTGTGTTTTAATTATTGCGTGTTTTAACCATTCAGAATTTTATTTGGTGATTGTAGTATGTTGTCCTGAGAAATCTCAGAGGTGCTATGTCTGAAATGATAAACAAAAGCATATATTTTCTGTAAGATAAGTAGATATATTCACTTTCAGATAAGCATGTTTGAGACTGACACAATATATATATTGAGAGAAAGATGGTTACATCAACTAAACAGGAATTTCATTTCCAAAGTCTTTCCTAAGAATACGTTTAAGACTGTAGTTTTATTATTTGTCTGTCAAATAGGTTCTTTTTGCAAAAATTAATGCATCTTAGCATTATATGGTACATAAGTAAAAGTTGAAATAAAGCTGCCAAAGCATAAAAATTGAATATAGTAACTTAAATGTGTACAATGTTTAACTTGACATTTATTTAATATTGAACTCGGTGGCACAGTGGTTAGAGTGCTGTACTGCAGGCCACTTCTGTTGACTATCGGCTGCCTGCAATTTGGCAGTTCAAATCCCACTAGGGTTAAGGTTGACTCAGCCTTCCATCCTTCCGAGGTGGGTAAAATGAGGACCCTGATTGTTGGAGGCAATAGGCTGACTCTGTAAAACCACTTAGAGTGGGCTGTAAAGCACTATAAAGCGGTATATAAGTCTAAGTGCTATTGCTAACTCAAGTATAAAAGCAAAACAAAACTTTTTACTGTATAGACTTACTCATGTCTTAGAAACCTGGAATTCTGATTAAAATTAGGCATTTCGACTAGGTTGGTTCCTACAAAATAATCTGAGTAGTTCTTGTTTGGTTAATTATGTGCTGTCAATTAGATATCAACTCTTGGTGACTGCATAAATGTTTTTTTTTCATCATGATCTGTTCCTAAATTGGTCGTCATATGTCTAAAGTAGAATATTGTCATCTACACCTTGAGTCAGTTGATTTGTTCCATTTGTTTCCTGGCTGTCCACAGTATTCTGAGGAGTCTTCTTCAACACTAAAGTTCAAAAGCACCAATGATCTTTCCATCCTACTTCTTTAGAGTCCAAGTTTTGTTCCCATAGAGTATATAGGGAATATCATTGCTTGCACTATTCCGATTTTCATAAATATAAAAATATAAAAAAATAGCATCTGAATATCTTTTTGGAAGAGTGGCTCTACTTGTTCTTTAGATATTAGAAATGATTACAAAATTGTAGAAAAATGATTGCACATAATGAGCTCATAATGAAATGAATCTGTTAATCATGGAATTGAAAGAATCTTGAAAGTTATATAATCCAGTGCTGTTACTAAAACAGGAACACCACTGCAAAGTTCAATTACAGGTTATTTGAAAATGGCCATTCAAATTTTTCTTAAATTCTTTCAATGAGTGCTCACAAACTTCTGAAAAATACAATTTCACTATCAAACAGCGCTTAATATTTTATACTACTGTTACCACTCAAATTCATCATTTTAATTTTTTTTTTAGAAATATCTATTTGGTATTGATCCTTCCTTCCAATATAGTAAAGAACAAATGTGCTTTAGCTCATCTTGAATCGCTATTATCCCAAGAGATTTGTAATCTTAGTTACTTAGGACACATTTGATAAATGTAATTTAGGTTGGTAGTTTCCTTTTTTCAGTTTTAGGGAATCGTATGAAGCTATGTCTTGAATATTTCTGATCACATAGTTTGTTGTGGTTCAATACAATACAGGTAGTCCTTGACTTATAAACACATTTGAGTCCAATCTGTTGTTAAGTGAAATATTTATTAGGTGAATTTTGCCCCATTTTACAACCTTTCTTACCACAGTTGTTAAGTGAATCTGGCTTCCCCATTGACTTTTCCTGTCAGAAGGTCACAAAAGGCAATCATATGACCCCAGGACATTGCAACCGTCATAAATACGAGTCAGTTGCCAAGCATTGGACTTTTGATCAAGTGACCATGGAGATGCTGAAATGATCATAAGTGTGAAAAACTGTCATGTCACTTTTTTCAGTGATGTTGTAACTTTGAACTATCACTAGATGACCTGTTGTAAGTTGAGGACTACTTGTCGTTTTAGCTGACATCAAATAATGATAATGGTCAAGTATTAGGAGAATTCAGATTAGTCATAATACATTCAATTTATTTTCATGACTTTTGTTCACAAAACAACTACAGTAGTTTTGAAGTTAAATATTCTGAAAGAGGAGTCATTTATTTGAAGCATCAAATGGTGAACAAATTAATAATACCTTTTGATTGTTTTCTGTTTAAGGTTATGATGATGATCCTTCCATTGCTAATCTTTGTATTATTACCCAAAGTTGTCAATACAAGTGATCCTGACATGAGGCGGGTGAGTAAGCTTTGCAAAAGTGAAAATTGCAAATATTGAATCATAGGTATAGATATATAATGTACAGAATCAGGAAAGTGTCAGATATAATAGTGAGCTTTTGGTTTATTGCTATAATTGAAATATAGTTCTGAGATAAAAACATCAATAATGCAAAAAAGAAAGGAAATTATTACTGGAAAGTAGGGTTTAAGACATAAAAGGAGATTAGTTTTTTCCATGTTTTATTTGCATTCCCCAGAAAGCTTATGAAATATAGGATGAGCTTAAAGAGAATGGAGTCAGTTTCAGGTGATGAAATCACATTTAGTTATAGGACCTGTGTCTTTCTCATAAAATGATTGTGAGTTGCTCACCACATCCTATGAAGCTTACCTGAAACAAAAATACCCTTTCCCCAAGCATCAGCCTAACCTGTCTTTTAGTTAAACCCCCACATGGAAAAGCAAATGTGATAAAGCTGTTGTGCTTGAGAATGCATATGCTGGATAATCTTAATTTCAACAGTTTTGTCTTCCCCACCTACACAAAGTACTGTGGGGTGCTCTGAATCTCAAAGTCAAATCAAGAAAACATTCCCATGACAGAATTAATCCCCTCTCATTTCATCATTGGATGGGAAATCTTCCAAAGCAGATTTATTTTCCATGTGGGTTTATCCCATATTTCATCAAAGCTTATTTGGAGGATGTTAGCTTTTACTCCTTTGTCATCAGCAAAGGCACTTGCTGCCTAAACTTTCTTCTGCTCCTATTAGGAATTAGCATATTCTTTTTGGATATGGGAGCTTTAGTAAACATTGTTATTTAAAACAAAGTCCTGGACAGATCTATGGCTAGCTGATCATGTGTGCTCTTCACTACTATGACTTGATTTCTTGGACTGCTCTGATATTAGATTAAGAGCTCTTTTGTATTCACTGTAGCAAATTGTTTAGTACAGATTTCTAATAAAAATGTTTTAACTAACCTTGGTTAAAAGGAATTCAGTTTCTGTGCTTAATATAAGTTTCTAAAACTTTCTGCCACCTTATGCTGTCCTCTCCTTCTTTGTCATTATTTCAGCAAGAATTCCCATACTTTTGATAAATTCACAGTAATAGGAAGTTGTAGTATGATATTTTTTTACATTATTTTAATTCATTGTCCTTTCACCATGCATTATGCCGAATAGCGGAGGGCTAGAACAAAATGGAGACTCAAGGTGTTTACTGTATCTTCTATATTTAGTGGTGCTTACTGTGTGCCTTTGGCTGCTGCTTCTGGGGTTCAGTTGGTATTAATTTTTATTTCCTCTGAAATATCTCTGTCTTCAGTAGTTCTTTACAGGTATCAAGTTATTTTCAAGTTATTCCTATTACACTCTAGTCTAGATCCTGAAATGTCCTAATAGTCAAATATTATGCCTGGATGATATCTCTCTGATCATTTGTTTGAAGAAAAGCTATAAGAAAAAATAACACTTAGAACTGAGATTTTTCAGTTTTTCAAAATGTGTAAGAATCAATATTGTGTCCTGTAAGACTACTTTAGACACGTTTTTAAGCTTTTTTGCTTTTAATAGTTTCTTTCCTATATATGTAACAATTTTCTTTTAAGTTCTTCACACTGGCTGAATAGAGGAGTCTGTAGCAGGGGTGTGTGGTAGAGAGCAAATGCAAACTGTAAAATTCACTGTGTGTATTTAATATATAATTTAGAAATGATTTTTTCTTATACTTTCCTCTGTTTGTATGTATTTAGGAAATGGAGCAATCCATGAATATGTTGAATTCTAACCATGAGCTTCCTGATGTGTCAGAGTTCATGACAAGACTTTTCTCTTCAAAATCTTCCAGCAAGTCTACTGGCAGTAGCAGTAAAATAGGAAAAAGTGGTGCAGGAAAAAGGAGGTAGTTGTTTCTTTTCCTGGAACCACAATTTGCACAGCTCTGTGATGTGTTATCATCTGGATGTTCTGTGAAAGAACAGAAAGCCACTACTGTAACCTTAATTCAGTTTGAATTTTGAAAGGATACAACTGTAGCTTTTTAATCTATTTAAGTATCTTGTTCTTGAAATACCCAGGAGCATCACTTCTGTCTAAAATATGTAAGGTCAGTACTGATGATAATTTAACTCCTTTGTAGAGAATGACATTAAAGAATTTAAATTATGTGCAATATATTAATGATTCTTAAACAATACATCACTGTAAATAATTTGATTTTAAGAAATAGAAAACATTCTTTAATAATGGCAATGGTATAATTGTGCATTTCTTAATATTCAACACAATGAATTGCTACAATTTCTCTGGAAAAAGTATTTTTTCATCAGTTGCAGATGTTTTCTTTCAGAATCTTAATTTAACTTTCTATTTGATTCATTCCCAAATTTCTTTGATATTTTTTTCTATGGAATGTTTTGACATTTCTCATTATATAAGCCTTGTTTAGGAAAAGTCCCAGTGATAAACACATGTTCCTCTATTAATCTTACTTTTAAAAATAATTCCCTAAGTACCTTGTGTTGTAAGATTATAAAAGATAATAAGTTCTGTGCTGGTATAACTAAAGAGAGTCAATTACTTGACATAGTTTGTCACTACAAACTTGTAATACAAGACTAATGGAATAGGTTTTCATGTTACATCTAACATCTAAAGAATGGAGACACACTTAAGTAGCAATTGTGTATTGACTGAGTACAATATTAATACAGAGCTGATTTTGTAATGATTAGGTTTTAACTCCCTCCCTGTTCTCTATAAAATAACCTAGAAGCTTATATCTGTCATATGATTTTTATAATTTCAGGAAAGTGACGCCTACTTTGTATCTAAGAGAAATAATTCTTTTTTGTGTGTTTATTTTATTGGTAGGTGCAATGCATGATAATTAGACATATTTATTAAAAGCCAAAAGCCACTAGTTTGCCACAGAAACACCTTTGCCCATAGAGCTAAGTAGACATCAGCAAAATACTAATGATAGTCCTTTATCTCAGTTTCAATTCCAGTATCTCTAAGCTTAAGTGTTTTACATTCACAGGAAAAAAACACATGGGAGGTATTATTTTGCTAAGAATAGAAATTACTGAATGTTTTGTCAAGGGGACAGTGCAGAAACAAAGGCAGATGGGAACCCAGCTTAGTCTTGAATCCAATTTTCTCATTTCAGACAAAAATTTGGAATAGTCATATTTCAAATGTGTTAAATGCAAAAATACATCATGACAGCTTACATATTTTGGTCATGTTGGCAAAGTTAATATATAACTGCCTCTTACAAATTGTTTTATATATGGTAGGCTTGTTTATTATTTCAGGGGGAGTAGATGTAAATTTGATCTCTTGCATGCAGAGTTTGTAGCTTCTTAAATTGAGATTTCACATAATCAAACACTTGTACTTCTCTCAGGACTGAAAATTTTTCCAAACAGTTATATAATAAAAAAAAACATTGTGAAGTTCTACTACCCATGATTATAAATTGAAGAGTTAAACTCAGAGGAGCCACTGGTTCTGATTTTTTTGAGAGAATCAAATACAGTTGTGTGGTGTCCCCCCCCCCCCCAATTGTGTCGAATTCTCAAGAGATTGCCTGAACATGTCCGTGCAGTTTTCTTGGTAAGGTTTTTCAGAAGTGGTTTGCCATTACCTTCTCCCTATGGTTGAGAAAATGTGACTGCCCCCAAATCACCCAGCTAGCTGGTCTTTGTGCCCAAAGTGGGACTAGAACTCAATCTCCCATTTTGTAGTTGCAATAATTCACATTAAACAAGTTACTTAACAAAATAGGATGAAGGGAAATTTATTTGTTGATCATCATGGTATAAATTTTTCTTATTCACCTCAAAATATTTAGCTTTTTTTGTTTCAGTAATAGACTATTTCACTTCTGGTGGACTGCTTGAAATGAAGCAGCTAGTCTGAGGAAGGTTTCTCTCACAAATATTAGATACTTGGGGACAATATTAATGTTTAAGTCCATGCAGCTAGGAAACTCTTCTAATGGAGCACTTTAATACTACAGAAGACATTATATAAGTTTGGGTAGACTAATAAAATGTATGAGTGGGAAGGGACTTTATTGGTACCTAGTCCAAGCCTATGTTGAACATAGGAATTCACTAAATCATCCCCACTGAGTGGCCATCCAGATATTTTTTGAAAACCTTAAGGAGTGAGGGGAAGACCTTTCACTGTTCCTGGAAAGCTGTTCTACTATCTAATAACAAAGAATGGGTCTGTTTTTTTCTGCACCTAGCAGCCATTTAGGTATAGACCATCATTCTATTTCACCTTATTTAGTCTTTTCCAAGTGCTTGGTTCCAGGTTTCTAGTCATTCTAATACCTGTCCATTGAATTTGATCCAGCTTCTCCATATTCCCTTGTTAATAGTGCAGGGCCCAAAACTAAACAGTAGTGAAGCACATAACAACAAACAGTGCACTGGAACTATTACCTCCTGTGATCCAAACACAATGCTTTTGCTTATCCCACCCAAAATGCACTGGTCTTTTGGTATCATCTCAGTACTGTGCCTACACTGTATGTATGATATTTCCTTTTTGAGATACAGGATTTTTAACTTGTTGTATTTGACCTGGTGTGCAAGCTTGTGTTCATTTCAAACTACAGCCTTGTTTTTTAAACTGTTAGCTAATATTGCTAATTTGGTGTTGCCTGCAAATTTGATATCCAATTCTTTCATCTTCAGTGTGAAAGCCCTGTGAAGAGACCTTATGCATTTTTTTTCTTCAAAATGATGCACAGTCATTTTTCAATATCTTAGATGCAGTTGTTTGATGTGTTATAAATCCTCTGAATCACAGTTCTATCTAGTCCACGTTTATCCAGCTAGACATCTGTTGTTCATTTCAGGGACCGTACAAGTTAGCTAAACAGTTATCTCGGTTTAAGTAGAAAGATGGTAGGTATTCTAACAATTCCATATATGAAGAAGTTGATTTGGGATTATCCAGCCTCAAACTGAAAGAAAGGTTATGGACTGAAGCACAGTTGTTCTGAGCAGAAATAGTTTGGCAGGTAATGGCATGAAAAAACCTGAAGAGAGGAAAAATTGGAGGAAAGATCTGAGGTGGACAAACTGGTGGGATTCGTCACTTTGGGAATCTTTTCTTTGCTGCTAAGTCCATTGCAGTAGGAAACAGGTAAGCAGGCCATTGCTTTTATGGTGAAGGAAGAAAAGGGAGGGTCCATGAAAATTGCGGCCAACAGGCTGATAACATTTGCTGTTCTGCGGCATGGTGAATGGAGGAAGGTGATCCATTTTACCCAACTCATATTAAAAAATTATAGGATCCCTCACCGTTTGGTTTCTGCTGAACTCCACCAAATCCAAGACAGTCTGGTAGAATTTGAAAACAAAATGGTTGGTTCTGGGTTCAAACCAAAATGTGTTTCCTGTTTTATTCACACCCTGATGTGGTAGTGTAGGTTAGAAACTGAAAAAAAAACACCATGAAATAAAGAGTATAAAAAGGTTTATACTGTATAAAGAAATGCTTTGCTTTTTAGCATAAAAGTTGACATGGTGTGGCTGTACTATTACACACAGTTGTGAGGTGGGCAAAAACAAAAGAGGTGATTAAAGCAATTGAAGATGCTATTTTTGGTTTAATTGGAAGCATGTATTCCCAACAATCCTTTTCTTTTTCACCTCAGTGGGAAAAGAAAATTATCATATTTTATAATATATATAAACTATGTAATCTAAAGTGTGAACTAGGCTACCATATAGTTTGTTCAAATTATAATTAAAACAAACCATAACTTAGTTTGGTTGATCTGAACCTGTTGGCCCCTGAGAAAGACCTGTGTCAGAAATTATACTAAGCCACAGATTATTTTACCATGACTTATTTAATAAATTATGATTAACTCAGTTTATGCAACACATTAAGCCCAAATCAAACATGCAATTATGGATTACTGTATTATGTAAACAAAGCAAAAAGATGCTTACGGCGTCCATTTTTCTCCTTTGCTCTATATGGAATTTCTAACAAGACCCTCTAAAATGGCTTCCATTCAAATATTTTGCCTAGTTGTAGTCTAATAAAGGAGATCAATTTATTCACATAAATAATTACACATGCAAAAATGGGTTGCTTTCCTTGTCACTGGGAGCACGCTAGAAGCTCATCTCAGGACACTTCTCACTTGTGGAATCATACCTGCATACAAAGCATGCTGTTTCTAACTGGTAATAAATAAATGATTTCAAACCTTTTTCTGGTGGTCTTGCTTGTTTTTCTAAATCTTCTGATGCTTTAGTTTTTTTCTCAGTAATCTTTATTCCTCACTCCAGGTGCTCTTCTATTTTAATTTTCCCATGAATTATTTAATGCCATGTTTATATCTTCTATTTAATTTTGTTGCCTTTATTTGATATATATGCAACAATAAAAGACATTGATAGGAGAAAATACAGACACTCTTAAAATATGTTACATCTTTTCCTTTCCCGAAACATTGGGGCTTCTTTAACGCTTGCAACATTAAGGATTCCAGAATGTGGCCCTGTTTAGTTTATCAATAGGCTAATTTCTACATGTAAAAAATGGTTAAAGAGAAATATATGGTTTCCTGAACTTCAAAGGTGGCAAGGATGGATGACATGCTAAAATGCTAATATCACCTTTATTAAGTAATGAAGCCTAAAATTCCAGATAACAATTTTATTCGGCTTATATGCCAGTCTACTTCTGATGAGACAAACGGTTTACAGCACACTGACAAATAGGACTAAAATTAATAATAACCATTTGGAGGCAGTATGATTATACTCCGACCCAAACTGCTACTCTATCTCCCCAAAGATCATAGGGAAGAAGTGGTCAGATATTTGGGTGTATTTTACACATTGAGCAAGCATAAGTAACACTATACTCCCTAGTTATTGTTTCTATATTGGCAGTTCAACTTTTAAAACTTGCCTTGTTTTAAAATCCTGATCATGCCATTGATTAATCCTATTCCCATGGAGCTGTTAACTACTGTATCATTTCAAAGGATCAGCCAGGAGTCTTTCTTCCATAGCAACTGTAACCAAGTTATTCACAGGGTCTCATGCCAATAGTGAATAAGCAAGCTAGACATTTGGTCCACTCTCTTAAATTATAAGTTAAGTGGTTTCTTTCAGAATACAAATATTAAAATACACTAAGAAGCGCTACTAACTCAGAGAAACTCTTCATTTGCTTCCCTAGTTCTATCTCTAACATTGCAAGCTGAACGAAGGCTGGAATGGTGAAGCATTTGGATGATTGGTGTTCTGGGAGGAACAAATCAAAGTTTTCCTGCATCTGTGTTTGATTATTGATAGGGTGATACAACTGTCTCCTCAGCAGACACGATCCCAGTGAAGAAAAAGTACTGATGAAATGAATGTCGATCCATACAAGACGGTATGAGAACAAATGTATCTGTTTATAAGCACATATAGGAGTCTGATGTTTTCCTGCATCCATCTTAATAGGTCTTTTGGTGATCTCAGCAGAGATACTCATAGAAATAGTTATTACAGAAACTGCTGAATTCCACATGTTTTCAACAAAGCCTTGAAACCTTTTCTAAAAAATGCCCAGGAGAAAGGAGAAACTCCAGCTGTTGGCATTTATTAGCCATGAGTTTATTGCACATAGGTAGATTTTAATATTTTGAAAAAATACATATTGAATATTCACTAATTATGACATTTAATAAATTCACAGCATAAAATATTTTCACTCAAGCACATACAATTTTAAAGCTAATTTTTATTATGACAAATACTGGCTAAGAATAACCAATACTACTTTGTACCAGTTTTGGTGAAATTAATATTTGTTAGCACCATAATAGGTACGTTGTAGATTTTTTTGCTCTTAATACATATCTCATGTCTCAATACGTGTCACAATTTAACTTTTAAACACTTTCACAATTTAATAATATTTAGGCTTTCAGGCCTGCTGCTTTTTGCTGCTATGTATGCTCACTCCATTTTGGCAGCTCAAATGTAGCAGCCTTTTGTTTACTATGCTGATGGTATAGTCGATACCACCTTAATCTCTCAGCAAAACCATTACAAAAAGTGATTCATAGAATCATTTTTGAGGTTATCCAAGGCATCCCAACGTTAGAAATTCCATCAGTGCCCTGAATAAGCACTGGCAGTATTGGAAATAGTGTTTTCCACATAGTATCCCCCAGAAAGAACGGCTAGGAAACCATAAGAGATAAATCATGCAAGGATTATGTGTGTCCCTAACATGAAGGTGACTGCACATTGGATTTCTGCAGCATGCACTGCTCATTTGACTCATTCGAGATAATCTCCAGCAAGGGTAATACTGCCATGTGTCTACATGACTGGCACATTCACTTGTTCCCAAAGTAAAGAGGTAGCAGAATTATCCATTCCCAGAGGAGGCACTGTCCCATTTCAGAGCATGAATTGCTCTTTGTTCTTGCCAATTTCCAACTGCGAGACTTGCCCTGCATGGTGACTCACGCAAAAGATGCATTGTGTGGGAGGACTTCACTAAGAACTGATCATTGTGACTCATAGCACACTGTAAAAGTAGAGTGCTTTGAGATAAGAATACATTTTTAATTGTGGAAGAAGAGAACTTCAGTTTCCCAATGTTTGGGAAATACTAAGCAAGAGGATATAGGACTGCAGGGTTATTTTAGCATACACTGTACCTCCTGCCCCTTCGCTGCAGAGCTCATGACTAACCATGGGAAATAGGGAATCAGTTGGGTCAGCAATCTCCCAAGTTAGCAGAAGTAACGGTCAAAATGTTCAGGAAGAAAACTGGAAGTGGAATTCCTCCCCCCTTCCCCAAAGAACAATCCAAAATCTTTAAAGGATTGGGAATACTCTGTGGTGTCAGTTCCAAGAGGCCATATGGTTTGTCTCCACAATGATCTGTCTTGGTCCTTTAGATCTCTCAATGGTGTATTTGTTGCTGTTTAATCTAGCCAGTGAAAACAAACTTTTCACAAGAAAATTTAATTGGAGAGACTAAAATTCAGAATTCCTCATGCATTGATGATAAAACTCAACTGTCCCTAATCTATCTTGGTAGTATTCTTAATGCATACGGTTGTTTTCTAGGAGGCCAATTTATTAAAATTTTAACACTCTCATATAAAGAGCCCCACTTTCCTATGCAATTTGTGAAATGGTTGTCATTGCAACTGCATATTTGCAGCAATTAATTTATCCTCCAGCTTCTCTTACAGGAATTCCAGACAAGTGTATACTTAAGAAACTATCAGTGACACAAATCTTACTTTCTTTGTAGTTTGAAGGAATGGCACAAAGTAGCTATTGCTCTAAAGATGCTGAGGCAACTATCTTTCAAATTTCAGGCCAAATGAATAACCCATAGGATCTACTTAGTGCAAAACAGTCTTCTCTGCAGGAGAGATTATGAAAGGAATTTCTAATTTCTATTACTGACATTCACTTGACAAAGGGGATGGCACATTCAGTGACCTTGAGAGTAAATTAGCAATTTGTTTTGCTAGCTGAGTTAGATGGCATGGAAGTGCCATTCATATGGTTGTAAATATTTCTCAGCATAATGGCAATCTATTTTGAATTGGAATGACATGGTAGTTCATGTATCTCAGCAATGGGAAGGCACAATTGATGCAAATATTACTTGACATGAAAAAATGCAGCTAATCTTTCCTATACGTAGTAGATTGTATATATTCCAAGACATCATGTAAGCATTCTCTTTATCACTTCCTAGTTAAAAAAGAAAGAAAAAGAAATATGATGTAACAAACCAGTTTGACACAGTTTAAAGAGTTCCATTTTTTCTACAGTTTCACTCATACCATTTGTAGTATAAAGCTTCGTCAAAGATGATCCATTGTTCTTTAAAAACTGTGTGTCTGCAAGAAAATAATACCTCTTGCTTTTGCTGCTGTGCCCATGTATACAATTCTTTTATTGCTATGAGAACAAAGAACAAAGTAAAATTATTTTTAAAAATCCATTTTCCTGGGTGTTCCTGAGCTACAACGAAATCAGGAAATAAAGATTTCTACAACTGAAATAACATCCTTTGCAGTGTCTGGCTGTGTCTAGCTTGGCAAGGATTGTTGCAAGGATTGTGTTTGAGTTCACACTTGTCCCCTATGGAGTTGCTTGGAGAATAACTGGGGATCGACCCCAATAGGCTAAAAGTTTTCAAAACTTTTCTTAGGAGAAAGTTTTTTAAACTGGTCCAGACTGAGTCAGACATATAAGACATGAAAAAAGTGGCAAGGCTTTGAATGCAAAATTGAAGTCACCATCTTGATCTTTTTGACATCCCTGAATGGTCCCTGGTCCTTTCTTCTCCTTGCCTGGCAGGTACAGTTTGGTTTAGATAGGATTAACCTCAGCCTCCCAACTTCTCTTAGCTGACTTAATCAGTTACCTTCATCTCTTCCTTAACCCTTCTCCAAACTTGGCATAGAGTCTTTGCTCTGGGCCAAGATTCTCTCCGTTTCTAGTGGTCATTTGGTATAGTCAAGCTGTGAGGCAGAATAATGGCCAAATCCTTTAAGCTCCACACCAAACCAAATTCGAGTAGAGCTGTCGCTGGAACAAACCTACAACTCCTTTTCTTCCCCTGGGTCAGGCTGCTTACTGCTATTCTTTTCTTGATAGAACTCAATACCCACTCATCACTGCTGCAGTTCTGTCATTTACTTTACTCTGTCATCATTACTGCCATTGTCTGTCTTCTACACTTGCTAGCCCACATCCTTACTTGGTCCTTCCTTTAATCCTCTGGGCTTGAACTGGGTGAAGAAGGAGTGTTAATCTGGTTGACTAGGGATGCAGCCCTACTGGTAGAAGACCTAGGGTGTAACCCAAATAGCCATCTGCAGATGCAGTGGCATTATCCTACAGGCCAGTGGTGGCAACTAGTATCAACCCAGGTTAATTGGGGTTAGACAAGTCAAGCCACTCTGGTGAGGTTGGGTATGCTCAGAGGGTACTATTTTTAACCCTTTCTGAAGCTTGGGAATAAAGAGACAATCCAGATCTCTGGTCATACTTAACTGTATTTACATCTCATTGAAAGATGGGAAAATTTACATGCAAAAAAAAAGTGAGGTCAGGGTAACAAAACATGCTCTCCCGACTTAGCATTCTCCACATGCATTTACCTATGATTACTGTTGTCTACAACCAGTATGATTCATATGATTCATATGTGATCATTTCAATTATAAGAAGCACTCTACAAAATTAGCTTTGGTTTTCCAGGTGCCCTTAGGACAGCCACGTTTCCTATTTACAAATAGTTGTGCACTTGAGGTGATGGTGGTGGGAAATAGGGATGAAAGGACAAAAACAAGGCAACTCATAAGATTGGAGAAACAAAAAAGATTGAATGTTGGCCTAGATCATCTGGTTTCTTCCAAATTAAAAAAAAAAGCTATTCCAATAACACCTTGGCCCTTATTGAACTTGTAGTTACATTTTCAGAGGTTGCCGAACAATTGTAAAAAGTTGTCTTCGTGTAAATTTAAGCCACTAAGTCTAGACTACAAAAGAATTGACCACTAGATGGTAGCAAAGAGCTAGTTTTTTTTCTTTACCTCTGTTTCCCTCTAGTGCAAGAATCTCAAAGTCAAATTAAGTGCCCAATGATGACTAAGTTCAATTGCCTGAAACGCTGTGATCTCTTGTTACACTGATACAAAACTAGAGCGAAAAATCAGAAAATAAAGGATATCACGATGTGCTATGAAACATTACTTGCCTGAATTAAACAAACAAATATATTTAACTGTGAAATAGAACAACTTTTCTACCAGATCATGGTGGCTGATTTTCTACACAAATAGATAAATTGCCAGAGCTCTGCAAGGAAATCTTAGCTAAGTACAAGTGTACAAATATTGGTTCTAAGGTCTGTAACAAATGAATCCACAAAAGAGACTTTGTAACCATTAACATTTGTTTACTCTCTTGTCAACATTTGTGGTAGAGAACATAAGCTTTGCCCACATCAGGCATAATAAGAGAGTTCACAATTTGCAATCACTCTGGTAATCTCCATTTTTCTGACAGTAACAATTCTTCTCTAATTAATCTCTTAAGCAGAGCAGGTTTCTTTGACGTTCCCCTGGGAGTTTGATTAAGTTCCAGAACTTCTATTGCCGAGTCCTTTTTCACTGTTGATGACCTCAGAAAACTGACAACAGGTGGAGTACATCTATTTAAAAAAAAGTAAAGGGCTAAGAAAATATCCTTCCCAGATCTACAGTGTAACATCTTCCTTTCATCAAGTAGACTGACATTTAAATAATTTTGGCAAATATTACTCTGGGTTCATTCACACGGTTTCAATGCCCTGCTCTAACCCAACTTATGTATTTTGAAGACACGTTCTCAGAATGGAGCCTTCATCTTGAAGTTAGCCTGCAGGTTGTGGCAGCTGCCTTCTGAGCAGGCAGGGCCAGCCTCGGTGGTGACCTGGCTCCTTCTTAGGTGCCATGGAGCTCACCTTTGGGCTCAGCGGAGTGGACTGCTGCACTGCAAAGGAGAGGCCGGCACGAGGGAACTACGAGGAGCAGGGGAAAAGGAAAAGCCCCCTTCCCTCGTATTGGCTGCTCTGTTGCTCATTTCACCATTACAGCCCTGCGCCATGGAGCTTTCACTCACCCCCCAGGTGCCCTCGCTTTCCCCCAATTCTCCAAGCATTTCTTTGCCTACCTTATTTCCAGCTCCATCGTGTTTTTCCTTTTTGAAATTCACTCAATCAATTCCAACTTCGTGAGATCTTTTCCTTTCGTGAGACGTTGGAATTGATTGACTGAACTTTTTTTTAGGGACACTTTCATTTCCCTGCACACGATGGCGAGAAGGAGAAAGGCCGCATGCAGAAGGACGTAGGGAAGGAAGAAAGACATCAGGGCCGGGGAAGGCAGGGAAGGGAAGCTCCAGTGACCGTGGGGGGGAGCTAGGTAGACCATGTGGGGATGCAGCACTGTGCGGGAAGGGAAGCAAGCCTCGGCAGCAGCAGGCAAACTCCAGGGTCCGTTGGGGGGGGGCAGCTAGCTAGGCCACGTGGGAATGGAGCACCGGGTGAGAAGCGAAGCAACTGGCGGTAGCAGCTTACTTACCCAGGCAGGTAGGCAGGCAAGCAGGCAGATCAGGAGCAGTTAGGGCACACATCCTCATGGGAAGCAAGCAGAGACACTGTGGTGACTAATTGCTTGGTAAACTTATATAGGCTGCTAAGCCTATTCTGGGGTGGGGAGGCGAGATGAATAGTGATTGGGCGAGTGGCCGGCAGGCGGGCGGGATGGGGTGAGCAGGGGGTGGGGCAAGCAGTGAGCGGGCAGGCAGGGGCCAGCCAGAGGTGATATTTGCCGGTTCTCCGAACCAATCAAAATTTTCCCTACCGGTTTG
>JANHFL010004083.1:264376-290664 GCA_032468155.1 Oxyrhabdium leporinum | reverse complement strand
TTATATACCGCCCCATTCCGAAGACTCGGGGCGGTTCACAGCTTATGATTAAAACAATACAAATATAAATATATATATTTAAAATTGATTAAAAGTATTAAACTAATGGCTGTGTAATGTTTAATTTTTTTTAAAAATATTAAATATTTTAAATATTAAATATTAAATAAATATTAAATATTAAATATTTAAAACATATACTATAAACCTTTATGCCTTTAGAAAACTGAAATATTGGTCCAAGCCTTTGTCCTTAACGGGGGGGGGATGAACTGATCTGCAAGATTTCACATTTTGTAGCTTCTTACAAAGCTTGTATCTATCTTCTGTTACCCTCTCCATCAATGAGAAGATTGGAAGTGAAGCATTCCTGAAAGAGATTCAGATTCAGGCTGGAGTTGCAGCACCTTGGAGAGCTCCAAGCAGCCCCTGAACTCAACAGGAAGTCTTCATTCTTGGAGCAGACTGAGGATCCCAAGATCTGCCATATTCTTGAAAAACAGAGAAACATTGCAAAGGTAATAGCAATAGCACCTAGACTTATAGACTGCTTCGCAGTGCTTTACAGCCCTTCTCTAAGCGGTTTACAGAGTCAGCCTCTTGCCCCCAACAATCTGGGTCCTCATTTCCATCCTCGGAAGGCTGAGTCAACCTCAAGCCTGTTGAGATTCAATGTGCCAAATTGCAGGCAGCAGGCAGCCGGTAATACTCTGGTTGACATCTCATAACTTCTGAGATCTCAGAATTATTTCAGTCTTGTGCTTTGCCTAACAATGGGTTAGTAGTCTCAGAAGTATCTAGACCAGGAAGATATACATTTGTGGATCCAATTTCAGAAATACTTTGGTCTTTAAGGACATGATTGATACTCTGGTCCTGGATTTAGGACTCTTAGTCACTGAACCACAGCTGTTTTTTTTGTTTTTGTTTTTTTGGTTAGAACTGATTCCCCACTCTTGGTGTCCACATCCTGGTTTGCTGCTCAGAGTTGGGACCATGACAAATTGATGCCTTCTCATGAAAAAGATGAACCTTCCTACCTGGAAAGCACAAGCTATTGGAATGATTTCCCAAGGCCAATTTACACAGGTGAGCAAAATGCTTGATTCTCACTCCCAATCTCAGTTGGATTATTACTCCAGGCTGTGTAACTCATATGTGGGACAAGAAATTCTCTAAACTAATTAGCTTGACTCATAAGGGAGAATTACTGTGCAGAAATCCAATGTCACCCCAATAATAATTGCTTTTTTGTGTAGTGGCTAAGTGAGAAGCACTGGGGGGAGGAAATAAGGTTTCTTTCTAGCATTGCTTTCTTTTCTTCCTCTTCCCTTCCCCACCCTTTTCTTTTGTTCCAAGAAAATGTATTCTTTGTGTGTGATTTTGCTGCTTTTTCTTTATTATGAGTTACTGAATTTCATCATTCTAAGGTTGCACATTCATTACATTTTTGCAATTCTTCTTCTCAATATGAGCATATCACAGCAGAGGCAACCACGTAGATTCAGCAGGAGGTGTTTCCACATGTCCTGGAGACAACTAGCAACCATCCTTCTTGTCTTCCTGACCTTTAAACAGATGATAGCAGATGACTTTTAATCCTTCCAACTTTTGTTTATTTGGCAACTTCCCCATTCCACAGAAGAGTCTTTCTGAAAATTCAAAGGCAGTCTTTGTGATCTCTGCTGATTGTAAATAGATCCTCATTACCCTCAATAATTCAATTTTCAGACCCTTTTTCAACAGTGATTTGTCTATTACAACATCCCAGTGGGATCTGGCTCTCTGGAGACATTTACTGAGTATAGATGGAGAAGATCCGACCCCCCGCCCAAGCAGGAGACCCTACACCATTTCTGACAGAGGGCAGTCCAGTCTCTTCTTGGAAGCTTCCAGTGATGAAGCTCCCACAACTTCTGAGGGCAACTTCTGTTCCATTGGCTGATTGTTCTCACTGTCAGAAAATTTCTCCTTATTTCCAGGTTGAACTTCTCCTTGGTCAGTTTCCATCCATTATTCCCTGTCTGGCCTTCAGGTGCCTTGGAGAATAGATTAACCCCTTTCTCTCTGTGGCAGCCCCTCAGATATTGGAAGACTGCTATCCTTTCTCCCCTGGTCCTTCTCTTCACTAGACTAGCCAGGCCCAGTTCCTGCAACCGTTCATCGTATGTTTTAGCCTCCAATCCCCTAATCATTCTGGTTGCTCTTCTCTGCACTCTTTCTAGAGTCTCAACATCTTTTTAGTGTGGTGACCAAAACTTTGATTTTGGGAGCTGGACAGCACATGATGGTCTGAAGCATGCTTTATGGCATACATTCAATTCACTAAGTGGCCATTGCACTGCGAATTTGAGTTAGGGTGGATTTGTATTACATAAATTAAACATTGATTTCATTCCTTTTAATTTCAGTTCAAACTTAGCTAAGATAGGTTAAGACGTTTGAAGCTTTGATCTGAACCTGTGATTTTTATCAATTCACGTCTTAAAACCAAACATCCAGGTTGAATCACAGAAACACGCTGTTCCATCACGTCAAATCAGGGGACTTTCCAGTTGATTTAAAGAGCTGATGGATTTTTAGTGTGTGTTCATTTTGATCAAATCAAATGCAAAATCAGTTCAAAAGGACTGTTCTCAATACATTTCAAACCTGAGCTGAATTTACTCTGAATGGAATTACAATTTGGATCTTAACCGAGTTGCACTCGCCCATTCATGATAATTCATCTAACTGCTCTCTTGTGATTAATAGTTTGACCCTCTGTCACACTTAAGAATTACAATTGTGGTGACAGCTTCTGGCAATCTCCTGAAAACCAAACCTCCTCAAAAAAAAATTTGTTAAAAAATCTTGGGGTTTCAGATGGCAAATCCCTTTTCTGTAGAAATCTGATGCATCCTGCTTTTTGTGCAGGGTCCAAGACTGCTGATTCTAATGCTTTCCCCCCCCTATTTAACGGTAACTTCTGCTGAAGGAAATCAAGTCACAACAAAACCGATGAGGCAGGATAGAAGAAGAAAGTGGTAAAAGAAAGAATAACAGAATGACAGAGTTAGACGGGACCTTAGAGTTCTCCTAGTCCAACCCCCTGCTCAAACAGGAACCCCTGTACCATTCTAGACAAATGACTGTCCAATCTCTTCTTGAAAACCTCCAGTGAGGGAGCACCCATAGATTCTGGGGCAAGCTGTTCCACTGATCAATTGTTTTAACGGTCAGAAAAATTATCCTTAAGTACAGCGAGGTTCTCTCCTTGATTAGTTTCCATCCACTGCTTCTTGTCCTGCCTTCAGGTGCTATGGAGAATAGGTGGACCCCTCTCTTCTTTGTGGAAGCCCCTTAGATATTGGAGGACTGTTATCATGTCATCCCTAGTCCTTCTTTTCTATGCAGGTGGCCATGAAAAGTGTTTTCTTCTAGTCTTAAGATCCTTTCCAAGCCTTCTGCAGTGGCAGATGGGAGAAGGATGTGTGGCCGACTGTCCCCTCAAAATGTTGCACTTGGCAATTCCAAGCGATCCACTCCTCATTCTAGGATTCACAGCTAAATACGTAGAGCAGTGAAGCTTCATGGATCCCAGACCAATATATTATAAATTGTTTACCTGGTACCATCAAAGAGGACAGCTGAAATTTATCTTTAGCATCTTCCTTCCTAGGAAGTAGCTTCATAGCAGACCTATTTGTCTACCAAGTTCAATAATATTCGTCTTGGGTTGAGTCGTGCCATTCATCTCTCTGATTCATTATGATCTACCGCGATTAGCAGCAAAAGGCCAAAGGATTTGGCAAAGCAACTTTCTTCCCCTTTTCCTCCCCCAAAGGGGAGAACTTTTGGAAGACCTAAAGGGCCAAGTTAGGGACAGATCACCGTGGAGAAACTCCATTTATGTGATAGCTAAGAGTTCAGGGCGATGGCATATAACCAGTCTCTCCATCAATCAATGAAGCTTGCTCTCTAAAATTTTGCATTGTTGCTCTGTACCTCAGGAGTTAATTCACTGCAGTTTCTACACATTCTGTGTGAAAATGATGGCAGAAGCATTTCATTTTTCAAGAAGTATACTTTGAAACCCCTGTGTCTCTTCCTTATTAAGGTGTACCCTGTGGGCAACCTCACTTCATTCTCTAGAGGGATGGAGGTTTTATTTGGGGGTATTATTCCTGTAAGCTGCCTGGGGTCACCATGAACGAGTTGCCCACCCATATAAATTTCCTTAATAAATAAATAAATTCTAATAAAACATTGTAACTATCTTATTTTCCCATAGTAGGGATGGGCAAATAATGCTCAGCTTTTCAAAAATCTCTTTTCAGTTCTGGGCATTAAACTGGATAGGATTATACCCCACCCTCATCCCAAGCAATCTGGATTGCATTTTTCCTTCCTAGAGTTCTGAACTAGCCTCCAAGTCCATTAATTATCCCTGCATTTTCATGGCAGCACAGATCACTCTATAACTGTTACTCACCTGGTCCTGCACATTAGTATTTCCAGCCTATAATAATGGAACAAAAAGGTTAATGGCAAAGCTTTAATACCGCAGTAACCACTCTTTGCAATTCCCTAATGGCCAAATGTTATTTACGGCTTCTAATGGTTGTATGCCCCCAGGCATCTGGAATCAATAGCTTGTAGGGTCTGGTTTTAAAGAATGGGGAAGCCCCATGGCTAAAAAAAATGGAGCTACTTCAGCGAGAAATTTTGAACACCCTAAATTGCTAATCCAGCATTGAAGTATGCATAAATATGGGAATTCAATTTGAAGGAAAAAAGCTGACATTAAACAGAAGTCTCTAGAAAAACCTGGGGCTGTCAGGAACAAGGTCCCACATTACAAACTGAATTTCTTCAGCCTAGGATCTTCCTATCTGGCGCTCTCTGGGCCCACCTAATCTCTTCATTAAAGAGAAAACTCACAATTGTTGGGTTTCACAGGTAATAGGTGGGATTTAACTGGGCAGCTTTGGATATCGATGGCATTTTGTGAGCAGCAAAATGGGGTTTTAAAGACGCAGATCAGGATGGTCACACATAAACCCATTTTGCAGCTCACAAAATGCCATCCTGGAGAGATTGATGAAGTTGAGGTTCTCCTTCCAAAGATACCACCAGATGAAGCTCCCAGGTGAAACATGTTCAGCGTCCTTCAGCCCAAGTGGAAGTATCTGATGTTAGAAAAGCTGCCTTCATCCAGAGACTATCTGGGTATTAATCCCCAACTTCTAGAATGATCCCAGAAGAACATGATATCACCAGTGCCATCTTGAGACCCCATCTTCTGCAAATCCAGGGTCCATAATGGCAACAATAACAAGCGAGGGTGGAATTAACCTGCCAGGGCCCGAATGAATGAATACTGGAATTGAATAAATAATCAATACTGCTCCCTTTTTAAAAATTTGTTCCAACTCAGTGAGAAGTTGGGAAGATATTATGGAAAGGGGCTTAGGACACGTTCATAGCACACCTCTGTCCATAGCACAAAAACGTTGAGTCATTTCAGCCTAATTTTAAGGAAGGGAGTCACCACAAGTAAAAAAAGAATCAATGACAACTGAACAGCATGGATGTTCTAACTGCTTCCTGCCTACCTGCCTGCCTATTTTCTTGTTCTTTTTTTTGTTTTTTGTTAATGCAAAAAGAGCGCAATGCCTGTGGTTTAAGTTGATAATCCATTCACTTATCTGGAGATTCTCCTTTCTTGATGCTGTCAGGTTTACTTCCAGCCCTGTGCTGCACATCACGACTTATACTCTCCAGTGCATCGGAAGGCAATCTTTATGCAGTGGGCAAGGAATTTTGGATGTAATGTGATGCTTGAACAAAGGGAAAATATGTGGAGGAAGGGTTTAAAATTTACATTAAATTATAATTGAAAAGAGAATTTCTATAAGATGATGTATCGTGGGTACTTAACATCAGATAAATTATCCAAGTTGTATAAAGGCATGTCAAATGAATGTTGGAAGTATAAAAATAAAGAAGGGACTTTTTATAATTTATGGGGGACGTATGATAAAGCAAAAAACATTTTGGGAGTATGATTCATATTTCAATACAGAAAATTCTGAAAATGGAAATAAAAATGAAATTGGAACTTTTCCCTTTGGGTCTCATGGAAAAGGAACTGGAGAAAAAAAAATGGAATTTTGTTACTATATATCTTGACAGCAGCAAGACTGCTGTATGTGCAAAAATGGAAGGACAGTTCGATTCCTACCCTGGAAGAATGGTTGCAGAAGTTGGTGGAGTTGGCAGAAATGGCAAAACTGACTACTTTGATTAAAGAAAAAAACGTAAGTACATTATTTTTGTTTCCACCTGGAAACCGCTTCTGAACTACTTGCTTGATGTGGAAAAGAATGAAACTGACTTTGGGTTTTACAGATTAGATTAATAGATCTTTATAGAAAGGATTTGTTTATACTATTATGGAAAAGCAAAAAGCTGTGATTTGATGTTAATGCCTTATTTTACTGTAACAGAGTTGGAAGTCAATGCTTCTTTTTTTCCTCACTTCTCTTCCCCCTCACTGCTCTTCTATTTACTTTTGTATTTTGTATTTTATAATACTCTATAACTTAATAAAAAATAATTTAAAAAAGGAAGAGCTAAGGTTGTTGTTCTGAGCTCTGTGCTTGGCAATTTGGTTGCAAATGTTTCGTCCCCATTCGAGGAGACATCGTCAGTGCGCTTTGAATTGTGCTCATCTGTCAGAGCACTGGTCTTTAATACCTTTTTATGTGATGAAAACTAGTATGGATGGTCTGATTAGTCTTTCTATATCTCTCTCCTGGGGCATCTTCTGCAGGATCCCCTTCAATCCTGGCAGTGCCCTGGGATACCTTGTTGAATTCCATTCCATTCCATCCTATTCCCATTCCCATTCCCATTCCCATTCCCACTCCCACTCCCACTCCCACTCCATCCTATTGCTGCTGCTGCTGCTGTTGCTATTCCATCCCATCCCTATTCCCATTCCCATTCCCGTTTCCATTCCCGTTCTCTCCTATTTCCATTCCATTCCATTCTATTCCCACTCCCAGTCCCACTCCCACTCCCACTCCATCCTATTGCTATTGCTATTCCATCCTATCCCATCCCTATTCCCATTTCCATTTCCATTCCCTTCTCTCTTATTTCCATTCCATTCCATTCTCTTCGCATCGTGGAGGTCTCAATCTGCTTTTGGAATCTCTCTGGCTGTCCTGGAGCTTCCTCTGCACATGCCAAACGCTTGCAACAGGCTCGAGCAAGGGCTCCACGTGACTGAGGCAGGATCGGACTGGCCAGCATTGCTCAGAGCAGATCTGGTGAGGAAGCCTCAAGGTGGGGCCTCAGTGGCCGCCAAGACGCGAGTGAGCTAGGGAGCAGCTGCCACAACAGCCACCCCGCCGCTTTTTTTTTTCTTTTCCCCCATCACTGCCACTTGGATGCCCTTCCTGCCTCCCTCTCCAGGGGCAGAGACAGCCATCCTCCTTCAGGGGCAGGCAGCCTCACCGGCCACCGCCCTAGAACTGCCGGGCACCGAGCGGGAGAAGGATGGGCAGCCAAGCAGCGGTGGGGGGGGGGCAGAAGATGGTGGGGCGGCTGTTGCAGTGCCCACTCCCTAGTTCTCTCGCATCTTGCAAGCCCTGCTTCTCCACGGGCTGTCAAACTCTCCTCACGAGTGAAGGGCTGCGCCTTTCGCCAGCTGAGGAAATAGCTCAAAGATTTGCCACTGTCGCTCTGCCGGGAGGGGGGGGGGAAGCTGAAGGGTCCCAATGGGAGAGGCTGCGCCTGCTGTGTAATTAAGCATTGCTTCCAAGAGTTGCACTTCTTGCCAGGGTGGCAGTCTTCACTGAGGGCTGTCCACTCGCCCTCCCCCCATGCCTCAGACTCTGCATCCAGCCCATGACCAGGGGATCCACTGCTTCTGGGCTAATCCAGCCGGCACGGGATAGTACCGCACTGGGGTGTGGCATGCTCTTGGGCTTCCCACCTCTCTCTGCTTCTGCTCTGTTTTGCGTAGGATGAATGGAAAGAGCGCAGGTACCTGGGACTAAGCATGACTCTTGGAAGCGATATGTAATTACATGGCAGGCACAATCTCTCCCATTGGGACCCTCTGGTTCCCCACCCCAGCGGAGTAACGGTGGACTGAAGTCCCTGGCAAATCTTTGAGTTCTTTCTTCAGCTGGCAAAAGGAGTGGCCTGTTTTTTGTCTAGTCTCACTTTTCCTGGTCCCAAGGGAACCCAGCTCTTGCTGGGTTGCTTCTTGTCTCATTGGGTTCTGGCGCTGAGCCTGTGTTGCATCTCTGAACAGCCCAAGTACTGCAGCTCATTACTTTTTAGAGAAGGAGAACATCCTGCAATGGGAGGCCAGCGTGCCTGGATTGTCTAGAGCCAATGCAGAGTGTCAGCATGACAGATGGCCAGTACTAACAGCTCAGTGAAGGCTGCTCATGTCCAGGCAGGGTGAATTTGGTTGCGACTCAGACAAATAGTTATCCAATCTCTTCTTAAAAACTTCCAGTGTTGGAGCATTCACAACCTCTGGAGGCAAGTTCCACTGATTAATTGTTCTGTCAGGAAATTTCTCCTATTTCTGAGTTGCTTCTCTCCTTGATTAGTTTCCAGCCTTGCTTCTTGTCCTACCCTCAGGTGCTTTGGACAATAGCTTGACTCCCTCTTCTTTGTGGCAGCCCCTAAGATATTGCAGCACTGCTATTATGTCACCCCTGGTCCTTCTATCAGACTAGAGATACCCAATTCCAGGAACTATTATTTATATCTTTTAGCCTCCAGTCCCCTAATCATTTTTGTTGTTCTTCTCTGCAATATTAATTAATTAACAAATTAAGGAGTAATGAGAGAGACATGGCGAGAGAGAAAAAAAACCTACTTTTCTTTAAAGGAATACCTATTTATCAGTGTGAAATAATATATGAATTACTCCATAAACTTACAATGAAGGGAACAATCAGAGCCTTTCACATTATGAAATTATATACTATAATATTTCCGCGGTTTTCTTTCAGCCTCAGCAAGTCATCTGAGTGGTTAAAATCTTCTAAGAAAAAGAAATGAAACATGATTAATTGAAAGTTACAAAGCTATATGGTCCCTTAAAAATATTTTGTTTAATATCTGTTTCCTGTGATGCACAACATGAAGTGAAACTTTCACAATTCAGTTGGGTTTGAATTTTATAAGTCACAATTATTATTTTTTTCCTCCAGAAAGCAGCATAACTAATCCTCTGAAGAAACCCAACATGCTTCTTTTCAGGAAGATTGCTGCAGCGACAGCAGCATGTAATTGAGTGAATGATTCACAATCAAATAACATAATGCATAACAAGAAGAATCATGAGAACCATTGATGGAGAAATTTTTCAATAGCGATTTCAAATCTGAGTGTGAAGCAAGCCGAAAGAGCTACTTTTCTTTTGGGGTCAAGTCCTGAGCACAGTTAAAGAATCGTCTCACCCAGCTTCGATCACTGTCCAGTCTCACCGCTCCAGCACAATCTTGGTTCCTTTCGGCTGTCATAGTTGTGTAATGGCCGTTATGGCCGCCTCTTCTTCGTTGTCGGTATAGAGGGAAAGAACCCTGGGTCAAGCAGGAGAACCGCCGCTCTCTGTGACCTGCAGGGTTCCCCTCTTCCTTATCAGTCACCCCTACAGGGTGACTTTAGCCCCTCGGGGGGCCCTCCGGTGGAGAAGACTCGATGAGGGGATACAGAGCCCCATTCCCCTGTGTCGGTCCCGCCGTAACGTCAGCCCGGAAGCTTATCTGAGTTGCTTCATCCAACAGAGACAGTGAAGTGTATCTAGATTAATACAGATAATACAAACGCGGCCTTCCAAAATGCACACCTTGTCTGATCTATTTAACCCAAAAAAATTAGATACATTTTAAAATGCTCTTCCTTACATTTGTGCTTTCTCTAGCATTTCCTTCCCTTATTTCAAATTTTAATTATTTCAAATGCCCTTCCTGTCACTTCTCTTTCCAGCTTGTTATCATTTAGGATAAAAGCAGTACCTAAAATAAAACAATAATATATAGGTAGTCCTTAACCTACGACCATTCATTTAGTGACTGTTCAAAGTTATAATGGCACTGGTAAAAAGTCACAACTGGTCCTCACACTTATGACTATTACAGCATCCCCACAGTCATTTAAAGAAAATTTTGGCAACTGCATGTATATCCTGGGGTCATATGATCACCATTTGTGACCCACCCAGTCAGCTTTCAACAAGCAAAGGCAAATGGGGAAGTCAGATTCACTTAAAGACTATGTGACTCACTTAGCAACTGTAGTAATTTGCTTAATGTCATAAAAATGGACATGGCTCCCTTAACAACTGCCTTGCTTAGCAATTGAAATTTTGATTCCAAATGTGCTTGTAAGTCAAAGACTACCTGTAGATTAGTAACAGTCTTCAGCTGGGAGTGCTTGTGCTATGTAATCAAAACTGTAATAAGAGAAGACCTTAAACATAAGATGATTCTTCTAAACTTTCCAAACAAATGGTTGTCCGTTCTCCTCTTAAAAACCTCCAGTGTTGGAGTGCCCGCAATGTCTGGAGGAACGTCATTCCACTGATTAATTGTTCTCACTGTCAGGAAACGTTTCCTTAGTTCTAGGTTTGTTCTCTAGGTAGTTTCCATCCATTGCTTCTAGTTCTGCCTTCAGGTGCCTTGGAGAATGGGTTGACCCCCCTCTTCTTTGTGGTAGCCCCTTAGATAGTGGAACACTGCTATCATGTCACCCTTAGTCCTTTTTTTTTTATTAAACGAGGCTTACCCAATTCCTGCAACTATTCTTCATATAGCAATAGCACTTAGACTTATATACCACTTTATAGTGCTGTACAGCCCTCTCTAAGCAGTTTACAGTCAGCATATGTTTTAGACTCCAGTCTCCTAATTATCTATGTTGGTGGTCTCTGCATTCTTTCTAGAGTCTCAATATCTTTTTTATATATTGTGGAAACCAAAATTTAGGGCATACATGTGATGACTAGATGGATGGAGCCTGGCACTCAAAGACTTTCAAATCAGAGCATCCCCTTTCATTTGGAACCTTAAGAGATGGGGTTCAGAATGTAAAAAGGTGTGGTTCCAACCATTCTCTACTGTCAACTAGAAGAGAAGGAAATTTGGTGAAAAGGAATATCCAGGAGAAGCTATTTCTTTACCCAAGCACTATATATTTCAGCAGTCAAAGTGCCTGATCTATATGACAGTACAGTTACTTCCTTTAAAAACCTAGAGCTATAACACAAAGAATAAGCTATATAGAAATATGTTATAGAAGTCAAGTTTCTCTTAAAAAATAACTTATGTGTAAATCCTAAAGACATCTTATCTTAAAAAATACTCACAAAGCCAAGCTTGGGTAACTTCTACAAGATTATCTCTAAAGATATTTATGAAGAGTAAAAATCCTACTTGAAATATTGTTTTATCAGCAAAAAACTTATTCCTTTATTCAGTCTTAAAATAGACTAACACTATATTCAGTTAACCTTTTCAAGTTAAATACTAAACGTTGTTTTATTCTTGTTTCTAAGCATTACACTATAGCTAGAACCCATCTAAGTTGCCTCAATATCCCAGTAAGACTTTGTAGGAGAGTTGTGTTAATTTATGATAGCCAAAAATTAGAAAGATTCAAATCTTATGTCTTTTAATACAATACATTAGCTGAAAAAGTGCCACCAGATTCCTGATTTTTGACAGCCCACTAATTCATATCATTAAAATAAATAGAAATGATCCAAACTACTTTTAGTTGTGAAAGTATCATGAGAGTTCTTATATAAGTTTCTAAATGAGCTTTTTTCTTTATTTCTTAATGAATACCAAAACAACCTACCTGTTTCCAACAATGCATGACATGAAAAACATTGTTTCACACTCCCACAGACATATTGGGGAAATCCATTGAACCATTCTAGATAGCTGCAGTTAAAGAACTGAAACAATTTGGTTTTCCCTGGTTCTGATGTGCTTAGAGCCAGTGAGAATGAACTGAGTTGACGTTTCCTAAATAAATAAATGTAATAAAACCAATAATTTTAGGGTAATGTGAGGTTTGCAGAAGAACAAAGAGAACAGAAAAACTCATTTTAAAAATCTACTGAGATTTCAGTGTAGATTGGAGATGGAATATAAAATAGATTGGTTTCAGTTATTTAATTCACACTTGTCAAAAACAAAATTCTACCACTTTTCATTGGCAGCATTTAATCAGTTGCTTATTGACTCGAAATAGAGTAATTGTTTATATGGAAAAATGTGACTAATTACAATGGAGTTCATCATAACTGAACATGAAGGGACAAATCTCACTCATATCAGAGACTCATGTGCTGATGGATATGTGGAAGTGGACCTGGTCATTGTATGTTTATTTAATCAAACAACTTCATTATCATTGTGCTTTTTATTCAAAAGATATTTTTCTGCTGCGACTTGTTAATTTTTAAATGGAAGATAAACTGAAATTTCAAAGATTATTGGAAATTATTATTGCCAAGTAAAAACAATTGTAGTACCATGGAAAAGAATTGGGTTATGTTTTGTAATATAAAGAATGGAAATGAAGCATTTTCTTGTTCTAATAGAATGTAAATGTTCAGATCTGGAATTTCAACTCTGTCAAAAATCATTACTCTCTATTCAAAACTGTAACTAAACTGTATTTTTAAATTATCTCTATTCAGGAGACTCACATGCTTTTCAATCAAGTGTGGGAAACAGCTCTCTTGAGGATTTGTATCAAAAAGTCACTTTTCTGCATGTACTGATTTGTGATTTATTTGTCTAACTTTTGTCTCCCTTGCTTTCTCATGTATTTTTATGATATTGAAGAAAGCTAAGGCACTCATATAAATAGTAATTTAATATTTATGCAGCAAAACAAAAAGCAAGGCATTATTTAAAATTTTATGTCAATAATAATTCAACAGTTACATTTTTAATATACATTTTAAACAGTATGACAGAGTTATACAAACCATTTCCTAGGGCATGAAAATCCACAGTTTAGATGCTAGGATGAAAAAGCTTGTCCTTTAATGCTTCCATCAATTGTGCATCTGATGTTAGTTGAATATGAATTAGAATCTTTCCTGATGATTATTTGAGATAAAATAAGTTATTCAAGATTGTGCAATTCTCACCTGTAGAATTCAAATACTTACCAGGGATTTTTTTTTTTTAAGATACGGACTTTGGATCCAACAGCTGATCTTTTCTGCTTTGGACATGATGTTGTAACTGTCAGATACTTTTTAAATTCATCATCTATTAATTCAATTATTTTGTTCATCATCCTTTCAACTTAATTATACAGATTTGGTAAGAAACATACATCCAGGTTGCTTTTCTGATGTACTTCTCAGTTGATAAATTATCAGTTTATCAAAGATTTATGTCCAGGGGTGGGCTTCAAAAACTTCAGCAACAGGTTTGCTGCCCAGTTGCTGGGTGGGCGTGGCCTTGCCAGCCTCCTGCATTATGGTGAGGGGGGGGCGTTTTCACCTTTCCCGGGGACCAGAGGCTGTCCTGGAGCCTCTGGGTGAGTGAAAATAGCCTCCCCCCTGGAGTCCAGATGCTAGGGAGTCCCATTCTTCTCCCTCCCCGAGCCTCCGTAAGCACCCTGCACTTACCTGCATCAACAGTGGACTGCGTGGAGCCTTCTGGGAGGAGTGGGAGGGACGGGGCGGAGTGGGTGGGACCAGCCAGGAGTGGGATTTGGGGGTTCAGCGATTCCCCCCAGAATCCTCACTAAGGGTACGCCCAAAAACCCGCGAACCCTCAGCAGCCCACCCCTGTTTATGTCCACGTAGCTCTTTTTCTGCTACCCACAGAATGTTTCAGAAAATGGAACAATGCTGAAATACCTACAAAAGAGGAATAGTTGGTGAAGTGACAAAATTTGAAGAGATGGCAAAATTTGGCTTGCTTGATAGGGAAAAGGAAACGATATTTGTCAGTGACTGGAAATCCTTAATGAATTTTTTTGCTGAAAAATGGGGAAAAAAAACTTGTGATTTATGGGTTTGATGATTGAAAAGGGTAGAATAATGAAGGAGTCACAATGTAACTATAAAAATAGAGGGTATAAAATAAAAACACATTTATAACTGCTGTAAAAAGATTGGGAGTCTCTTCTTTATAACTCATTTTTCTTTCTTTTTTCTTTCCTTATTATTTCCTTATTATTTATTTATTCACATTTTATTTTTATTTTTTTTAAGTTTGTATTGCTTCTACTCTGTAAAAAAATCTCTTCATAAGAATTAATTTTAAAAAATGATGTCAGGAGTTATTAGTAAAGTCCTAGATATGGAATTCAAGGACACTCTAAACACACATTAGTATAGGACAAAACCCAGTAAGAGAAGCAGTAAAATTAGGTACCCTAATATATTGTAGATGGATGCACTTCTGATTTTCTACTTCTTCTTCCTAGTTACTATGAGATTTTCAAGAATAAATATTACAACAGGTTAATATTGGAACAGCCCTTATTTGGTTACATAAGTGTTCATTATCAGAATTCTATTTAGGAAGAAGAACTATAGTATTGTGGCTCCATAACATACTTCTGTTTCAGTTGCTAATATAAGGATTTTTATAAATTTGTTCCTGGGCTATCAACTTTCTCAATAGGTCCTCTTTCGCTGGGAGTGTTTTTATCCCCTTGCTTAAAAAAAGAGTGTGTGACATGGTAAAATATCGCAATTTTTCCTAAAACACTGGGTTTTTTATGTGCCATTTAGTATCCAGAAGTAGCTTCCATACATATTTAACAATACAAAATTGGGCCTTTAAAATTTCATAATTGTAGGAATCAAAATAAAGCAGTTATGACATATAATGCTCAACTTCTGCTTGAAAATTTCCAATGAATGAGTGTTCCACTGATATTGGGTTTCTCTTTTGAATTTCTCTATTAAGGTTTTCTTAATATTCAACTGAGAACAGATTATTTACTCTTGGTTAACAACGTTGATACAAAACCAACTCCTCACATAATATGTCCTTCAATTTTGAAATGGATCCACTTGCAACTTTGAATATAATTCTTGAGCCATCAGTCTAATAGACATGGCTTGGAACCCATACATAAATTTAACTGCTGATCAGAACATTATCTGAACATATATGAAGTAAATAGCTGATTTTAAAATGAAATAGTTTATCTTGTAATATATATACATTCTTTGTTTAGCATATTTCAAAAGTAATACAAATGCAGACATATAATAAACAAGTTTATTCAACATTCAATCAGAATAGAGCTGAAAAGGACCTTCGAGGTCTTCTAGTCCAACCCTCCGCTCAAGCAGGAGACCCTATACTAAGTGACTGTCCAATCTCTTCTGAAAAACCTCCAGGGATGAAGCACCTTCACTGTTAGGAAGCTTCTCCTTAATTCCAGGTTGCTTTTCTCCTTGATTAGTTTCCATCTATTGTTTCTTGTCCTGCCCTCTGGTGCTTTGAAAAATAAGTTGACCCCCTCATTTTTGTGGCAACCTCTCAAATATTGGAATACTGCTATCCTGTCCTTCTTTTCTCTAGACTAGCCACACCCAAATACTGCAACTGTTCTTTATAAGATATAACTCTTATCTTCATAAGATGCAACATATTCTAAGATGTAATTCATCTGGTTGGAAGGATTTGAACTCATTCAAGAGTCATTCAAATCTCTCGACAATTTGTGTATTAATCTTAAACTTCAATCCTGAGCCTTCAATGAGCTATTTGCATTGGCATTGTAAATCACATATTCTCTTTTTGAGAAGTTTGAACCAAAGTAGTAGCTGTTCTACCTTTCTTTGTTACCAGCCAGCATCCATTTTCCCATGCCATTTTAACTTGTTCCTTCTCCGTGATACATTTTCTCTTACACACTTTCTTTCTTTCTCAAGATCACTTTCTGTTCCTCCAGAAATTTGAAAATACACCAACCATATAAGTTTTAGTTTTCACCTAATAATTCTTGCTTTGTCTTTAATCTGTTTTTGGAGTCCGAGTGCACCATTTCTTCATATATAATTATACTTTTCTTGCAATAATTTTCTCCAGAATATAAAGCATTTGAAGGTGAAAGTAGAGGTGAAGTTGCTGAACTTATTATTTTTATAGAATTTCATGCTTTTATCAAGCTTTGTCTAATAATATGTCCTTTAAATTTTTATATTCTTTTCAATCCTTATACTAGAAATATCTGGGAGGTCCATTAACTGGTCAGCTCCTTCTCATATTGATATTTTGATATTTAGGAATTTTATCTATTGTTATTCATGACAAACAACTTGCATTGTAATATAATATAAAATTCAGAAGACCTAGTTTACTACTATTTTTTGAATCTCATAAAATTTACTCTACATTTTTTCCACGCCCAAAAAAAATCTGTTGACTGTTTTTTGCCCATCATACAAATTTTTTCCTGGAATTGAAACTGGCATCATTTCAAATAAGTTTAAAAAAATATCTTAGGTAGTATATTGATATTAACAATCACAATTAATCCTAACTGGTAGAAATTGATTTTCTTTTCTATCTTTGAAAATATTTGAATAATTTTGAAATATATCTTTGTTACCACCAATCAGGAACAATCCCAAATATTTTACTGGACTTTGCCTGGCATCCCAACCCTTTCTGCACCAAGCTTTTTCCTTGTAGGGTATTTTTTAAAAAATATGTCAATTTATCTATCCTGAGAATTCATCAAAACCTCTAACTGTTTTCATCAGCTTCTTTTTGCATTCTGCAGTTGCACAATAGTTAGCTCTACATCATTCACATAATATTTTAATTTCTGCTTTTCTTAACCTCCTTCATCAAATTCAGCTTATTCTCTGTTTTGGAGTTCCTGACATCATCTCTACAATTCCAGCCTATTTGTATATATATTGCTCCTGGGTGATTTGCCTTTCCTCATCCTGTATATTTGTTTTGACTTTATATTGCCATGAAAAAGCTTGTGTAACTTTGTCCTGACTCAAGTTGTCTTTTTAATATTGTGATTGTTTGTGACTGAGCTCTAAGCACCTTCTTTTTTAGACACCAGTACCTATGTTGAATTTCTTTTCTTATTCAAGTTTTCCTGCCATGAAATCTTATATATTTCCATCTTTCTATTTCTTCAAAATGAAAAGTTACAATTTGACACTGTTGTTAGATATCTCTCAATTTGCACCTTCTAAAATGTGCAAATATACTGTATGGGAAAGGAATAAGCACACACCATTTTAATATGGTACCAGATATTTACCATGTATCCCAGAGTTTGGCAATGTAACGTTTCAGTTTTTAGCAGCATAGGTTGAGCGTATATTTAACAGAAAACTGATACTTTGGCATCCATCACTGTGTAGTCTTATATATCTATTCAACACATACCATAAACATATATAAAACATTCTTATAAAGGTGACAATAATTTTCCATTTAACCTCAATAGTAGAAGGCAAGGATTTTTTTAGCAATAAAATTGCAACAAGCAGATAACTTTTACAATCTTAACACATTTTGCCAATATTACATAGCTTGAGTCATAGAAATGCGCTGTCATTTGAATCAGACACACACATCATACATACATGTATTTTTTAAAGCCAGAAAACCCCAAAGCACAATGCATATGCTTCAATGTTGACTGAAGATAATCAAAAGGTCTTTATGGGAATCCACATTTTCCTTTAACAAACAGCATAGCTCCAAAAACAATTGGCACAATACAGAAACACTTAGAATCAGTCACATGTTCACATTATTATACATTTTGTTTAAATTATGATTAATCCCACTGTAAAAATAAATTGGGGGACTCTTTTGTAAATAACTCACATGTAGTCAAGTTATCCAAAATATTATTTCAATCAGTGCTTAGGGAGAAGCTTGTTAAAAATCACTGAACAAGCTCTATAAGAAAAAGCTTTTGACCTCATTGGAATCCTTATTGTTTTGCAGCTCTTATAAACTTTGCTGTGTTATCTCAGAACTATGCAAAATTACACTTTACAATCATACTATTACTACACAACTAACCATACCAAGCTATAGATGTGGATGTGAACCTGAGTCTGCATTTAAATTGCAGTTCAGCAAATAATGAATGTGCAAAGCTTGACAGTCAAATTAGAATTACAAAATCCACATGTCCATGAACTTCAGATTCTTCTAATCCTACAGCTCAATTTTCCTATAGTGTTGAATCGACTTTAGCATTACTTTCCAAGTCAGAATTCCTGCGCATTTACATACATACATCGAGTTCCTAAATGCTTCATATTTTCGTTCATAAGTACAATGCATTTCCACATCTACTGTATATCATTTTATATGGAGAGCTTGACTATTCCACTGAATTGGAGAGAAAAACCTTTTCAAATGAGAAACCATGTAGGTATTTATAAGATTCAAGAGATAATTAAATTATTTAATTTTCGTAGAATTATTTCTGGATCCAGGTAGATAGCTATGGAAATCTGAATCCAAAAGACATGGGACTTATATTTTCACTTGCTCATTGTAATTGTTTTTGACAAGATCGGTAGCTGATTTTAGTTCAGTCTCTGTTATTCAGAAACTATTCTAGTTAGCTGCCTTTGTTTTATAAGATTCACATTTTTGCTGAAACAATTATGTATTAAATATACATTCTTATATAAATTATAATTCCTATTCAGGCTGAAGGGATAGAATCTTTGACAAGTTGTAGCTGCTGCCCAATGGATTTAACTACTTTTGCTGTGGGGATTAGGAAGATGACTATTGCCCCTAATCATCTAAACAAAGAGAAGTAGATGCTTTACATATTCCTCTCTCTTTTTAAAATGCTATAATATTATTCATGTCTGATTATACAATTTATAACATTCAAAGAGGAATATGACCCAAAACGATTTCATGCAAATGTTTGTAAAACTATGGATATAAAGTATGAAATGCTAGTGTTTGATATGAGTTTAATATGTAGATCTCACTACAGCAACTTTAAATCTTTAAGTAATCGTATTCTGTTTCAGTATGCGCCTTATAAAAAGAACTTTCCCCTTACAAATCACAACTAGCCCCAATTAAAAAAAGGATGAATTCAAATTCAGTCATTGTTCATAACTCAAGCTGACATCAGGAACTTTTTTGCCCTCCAAAAATCAATTTCAATAATTTATCATGGGCTATAGATATATGCATTCCCCTCGCATCCATTCAATTAGTAGATAATATTGCAAGGGGAACAGTGCTAACTTCAGTATGTTACAGATCTATAATTTAACTTGAAAAAGTCCTTGAAAAATATTTAAAAAGGCATAATATTACTCTGCAAGAATGTGAACCAAATACATTTATGGATCTGTTCAATCACCAATTATTAAGATCCTGTGTTCTGCAATTATAGAGCAGAAGTGTGGGACCAAAAATCCTGATAACAACACTCAAAATGCTCCTTTGAATAGTTCCAATTACAGAAATGTTCAACATTGTGACTGCTTTCTTCATAATCATAAATCATAGAAATGTTGTTTCTTTTGCTTCCAAACACACAAAACAACAACTTTACAAATAAAGACCTGTAGCTAATATACACTCTCTGGCCAAGATCATTATGTTTCAGCTACTTCATTTTAACTTAAGGCAGCTTTGTATTACCCTGCCAATATAATTTTTCTTCCATTTTTTTCTTCTTCCACTGACAGAAGAGCAACAACTTAAAGGTTTTTCTGAATGTTTTGTTACACAAGGCATAACAAATTGGGTTCACAGTACTGTTTACGTAGCACAACCAATAGCCAAGATGCCACAATGTTGGAGGAATGCAATCTGAGCAAAATGTGGAAACCAATACCATTATGTTATAGGGGGTCCAGGTAATTATAAAAGCTAGAAGAATGGCACTTAGAGTCTGGGCTGCTTTACGTTCTTTTATAAGAACCATTCTTTTCCTTTTAGTAATTTGATTACTTAGATTAGGATCCATATTTTTGATGGAAGTGTCTTTGGATAAACTGGCAGAACAAGGAGTGATTTTGACTTTTCGGCAACCATTGTTAGCTTCTGGTGCACCACCAGCTTTAACCACCAACCGGAACTTATAAGCTACACATTTATTACTTTTTTGCACCTGACTTTTGGTTGGGGTTAGAAAATATTTCTGGGTGTCATAGTCATTCTCCTTATGTTGGTCTTTGATAAAAGCTTCCTTTTTCTCTTCTTTTTGCTCATCAACCTTCCCTTTTACAGGGGTCTTATAAGCTACCTGAAAGACTGGATCAGGTGGACATTTTTCCTCTTCTTCAGATGAGGCATAGCTGCTGCAAGTGGTCAGCTGCTCTGCCCTCGACCAATCTTGGCAGGTGTTTTGAATCTGAGATGCTTTTGCTGTGGCAGAAGTACTTCGACTGGATGAAGACCACGAAGCCTGAGATTGGTCTCTTTTGGTCAAATTTTGTTGCCTGCAGCTAAAGCAAGATTTCAGCAGTGTTTTCTGAGGCTTTATTGTTTCAAACTCAGTCACAGAACTGGAGCCCTGAAGCTCAGCTAAATCCTTGGTTCGTTTTTCAGTCTCTTTGTAAATGCGGCAATATAAAATAGTCATCACTGAAACCGGGATATAGAAAGCAGCAATTGCGGTACCAAAGGTAACAATAGGCTCATACAAAAATTGGATTTGACATTCTCCAGGTGGGACAGTTCGCTCCCCTACAAGGTACTGCCAGCATAAGATTACAGGTGCCCACAGAATGAAAGAAATCAGCCAAGCCAAACCAATCATAATCCCAGCTCTTTTGGGTGTGCGTTTAGCCCTATAGGTTAAAGGACGTGTAATAGAAAAATATCGGTCAAAACTGATAACTAACAAATTCATTACTGAAGCATTACTAGCTACATAATCGAGTGCTAACCATAAATCACATGCCAAAATTCCAAGAGACCAGTGCCCTATTAATATATATGATGTATAAAGATTCATAGAAAATATTCCAATTATAAGGTCTGCACAGGCGAGACTGAGTAAATAATAATTGTTCACTGTTTTGAGCTGGCTGTTGACTTTGAATGATATCATTACCAGAACATTTCCCACAATGGTTATCAAACTTAAGATGGCCGTTACAGTAGCGATGGTGATTACTTCCCAAAGACTATGGCCTTCAAGTGGTTTTTGGCTAGAAGTTGAACCATTGGTGATGGTCAAGTTGCTGTGTAACTTGTCTTCCATTCTTTTTTGTGGTGGATTAACATCAGTGTCTTTTAATTTGCTCTAGATACTTCATCTGTAATTTGAAGATATCCTTTAAATGACAAACAGAGAAAAAAATCATAAAGTGAAGGGCACAGGCCAAATGAATTTAGCACTAGAAAACAATCTGTTGTTCGATATCAGTTGTGGATTTCATCAAATTTCAAAGATATTTTAAAGGAAGGATACATGCATCCTTTGAAACAATGCAACTCAACTACCCTTCCAAATCCGCTGTTCAAACTATCACATCTTGCTTAACATACCCCCTTTGAATGGCTTTGCTTTCCACCTACTCTTCAGCAGCAGTCCAGGTGGAAGTATTATTGTGGGTTTCATTTTCATGCTCATATGATATGGGAAGGCCTTTGAAGTGGCTGAGCTAAGCCTCCAACAGGATACACATCCTTAGTGTCTTGAGCAATGAGTTCAGAGGAGCCTTTTGGCTGCCTCAGAGAGTGTTTCTCTGAATGGCTTGCAGAACCTCAATGTAGATATCTTTGCTTGTATTCAGTCAACAGATGCAATTAATGCTCAGTGGTAGCTTTTATTCAATCAAGTCACATTGACTTGGAATATGTAGGTACCTTTTACAGAACATTGTATGTAACAGAAATTAGAATTCTATCCTAATTAATATAGAACAAAATAAAAATAGTTTTTCAAGCTTTTCTTGTCAAGTAAGTCATTATGAAACAATGTTGACTGGATATTAATAAAAACTATGGCTTTCATTATTAATTTCTGTTTAATCGGGCTTTTCCTCACCGTTGAGGATACATTCATGTAACATTGAGGAAAAACCTTGCTAAACAGGAATTACTAATGAAAGCCATAGTCTTTATTAATATCCAGTCAACATTGCTTTATAATGACTTATTTGACAAGAAAGGCTTGAAAAATCATTTTTATAATGCTTTCTTGCCACAAGCAATCAGAAGTAATTTATAAGGGAAGATTTCAAAATTCAAAATTGATGTTTAAGTTCAACCATGCATGTATCTGCTACAAACAAACAAAAAAACAAAAAGACATTGCGTATATATGCAACAAGCCTAGATTGAACTGAACCTCACCAAGCTATCTCCTCTGTTCTCAGACTGCTGTGTGTTACAAAAGGTAGTCTACAGCATGGTGTCAAACTGGAGGCCCATGGGCCAGATGCGTCATGCACAGACCCCGCCCACCCCAGCTCTGCGAAGGGGAAAAACAACATGAAACGTCATGTGACAGCAACGTGACACTGCAAGTTTGACATCTGTGGTCTAGAGTGATTATCTTAAATGTTAACCACTCTTAAATGTAAGTTTCATCCCTTCTTTCCTGATGAAAAATTGATTAAACCCCACCCTATTACTGTACATCTATAACCTTTACAACCTTTACAAATAAAGCATGTCAGAGTCTGTTAAATGTGATACACACAGTTTATATTGTTACAGCTGGAAAAGGTAGCTTTAATCTAATCTCCTAAGCATATTCACTGGCTCCCAATAAAACTGCTTCTTTGTGCCTACTAAATAATGAAAAAACAACATGGTTTCTGACGGCATATTCATATCTAGCTTAGTGTTATGCAAACAAGTAAGCTAATTGTATCTTATTCAGTTTATTAAATAAAACTCTTTTATAACAACTTTATTGCACTGTTTTGCTATTTAGCCATTTTATATGCAGGCTATGAAATGCAGACCATGTTGAATTTCAGAGTTTATCTAAAGAACAAACATTTAGGAGTATTTTTGATTTCCACTTTGCAAGGTCTCCATGTTACAGCTGCTTGGCAGCGCACCAGTGTATGGGGTATTGGTACTAACTTTACTGAAGAGTAGCAAAAGCAACTTTATTAGCACTAGGCAACTGAATCTAATTTCCGTGATAATTTCCCACAATTTGCGTACTATGGAAAATTAAAATGGAAACTAAACTCAGTACTGCTAATATCTTCCAACTGGATAAAAATGTCTAAAGATAAAAAGGTCAGAATGTTCCAGTAGTTGGCCTACCAGAATACTAGAGTTGTAACTTCTGATTACAAATGATGGTTTTAGATGCCGGTTATATATCTGTATTAACAGTGTAATAACAAAATAATATGAACTAAAATAATATATTGAGAGATGCACTGATGGACTCCCCAGGCTGGTGTTGCTCAAGAACTAAAACACCCATTATCCACAGCCAACATAATGAAAGGCATGCTCCACAACCTAGAAGGCACCAGCTCATAAAAACCTGAGATATATTCAGATGTGAATCTCCAGATCTGATATGCGATGACTCAGCATTCTTTCTGCACTGCATATCAGATAGTATGATCCTATTATACTGCAAACATATTTTTGGAACTGAAATAAATCTTCATGAAGACTTTAAAAACAGAAATAGAAATTGGATCTGACAAGCTAATAAAAGAAACTTAAGATGACATTTAGCGGAGAAAATACTACAAAGAGAGAATAAGGCCAAAAAGGGTGCTGGGCCAGAAGAAATTGAATTATGTTATTGTCAAAAAAGAACAATGTGAAATGTAACAGATAATGCAGTGAGAGCCAGTTTGGTGTAGTAGTTATCACATTGGATTAGAAACAGGGAGACTGTGAATTCTAGTCCAGCCTTAGGCACAAAGTTAGGTGAGTGTCCTTGGGCCAGTCACTTTCTCCTAGGTTTAGCAAGGAGGAAATTGCAAACCGCTTCTGAAAAAACTTTGCCAAGAAAACTGCAGGAACTTGTTCAGTCTCCAAAAATCGAACATGAACAGAAAAAAATGATAATACAATAAACTATTATGATACAACAAAGACTAAAATATTAAGGTTAGTTCAGCACAAAAACTCTGGTAGGACCTGGATGATTGAGAATCTCCATAGATGTTGTCAAGGTATGCTTTGTGTGTGGTTAAATGCATGTGAGAAGGATATATAAAGGATCCCTAAGGACGTATAAAATCACAAGGGGAAGAGCCAAGAAGGCAGTTTAAATTACACCATCACAGCCTCATCCCTTTGTACCTGCTTAGTGTCAGTGCTTAGATTTTGCAGTGGTAACTTTAGTTTTTTTCCACACTCTATTAAATATTATGTGTGTTTGTATATCGACAAACCCCTTTTAGACAACCCTGGGATGCTGCTATACTTTCTATTGCCTAGAAATTGGTTTTATGGAACTTGATTAAGATGAAGTACAAAGCACATTGTTTGAATTAATAGACTTGTGATCTCTTTTGGTACAGGTTAGTTACTTTTCTATCATGTTAGGGAAATTACAGGTAGTCCTTGACTTACGACCACAATTGAGCCCAACATTTCTGTTGTTGAGACATTTGTTAAGTGAGCTGTGCCCCCGTTATGACCTTTCTAGCAACAGTTGTTAAATGAATCATTGCAGTTGCTAAGTTACTAACAGGGTTAAGTGAATCTGGCTTCCCCATTGACTTTGCTTGTCAGAAGGTCGCAAAAGGGGATCATGTGATCCTGGGACATTGCAACTGTCATAAATATAAACCAGTTGCCAAGTTTCCAAATGTTGATCACACGACCCTTGGGATGCTGCAACCTTGGTAAGTGTGAAAAATGGTCATGTCACTTTTGTCAGTAGCATAACTTTGAACAGTCACTAAACGAACTGTTGTAAGTTGAGGACTACATGCATGCTTATAGTTGCACCCACTTATCACCACTGGAGTTAATAATAACATCTAATGTTTTAAGAAATTGGATAATGCCGATTTAAATATTAGAAAATTAGGCTTGGATCCATTTTATCCGCTTGTTTATATTCTCTAAGAAAAGTAGCCGAGCCCTCCATTCGCATCAGCCCCGCTCCGGATTCCTCTTTCGGGCCCGTTTCTCAAGGCGGAGACCGCTGACTGGGAAGCGCCTGGCTCGGGTTCAGCGACAACCCCCCCCCCCCCCAAAATCCTTCGGGGCCCGGCTGACGCTGCCTCCAGTTCCTGCCGCGGCCTGTTTTCCGGCGGAGGCGGAGATCCACGCGAACCCGGTGAAATCCGGTCGCGTCCAGCGCGGCCGCCCGAGGGATTGTGATGCAGCCCGACCGCGGCGGCCGGCCCCGAAGGGGCGACAGCCGTTCCAACCGGAGACGGCCGGGCGGCAGGGAGAAGCCGGTGGAGAGCAGCGGAGATGGCAGTCACAGCCGAGGTGGCGGGGGACGCGGCAGGCGGGGAGCCCGCGGCGGGACAGCCGCTTCCGCTCCCTTCGCGCCTCGCGGCTGTGAGTCGGTAAGAGGAATCCGCACCGCCCTTTTCCTTCCCGGGACGAGCCCGGGACGCTCACCGGCTACCCCGCTGTCTGTCGGAGAAGGCGGCAGCGGGGCAAACGGCTCCGTCCCGGGAAGGCCCACTTGGTATTGCTGTAACTCCAGCGGGCTCTGGACTGCTTTTTTTATTGCTATTATTGATGGTCCTCCCGAGAGAGCCGGGGATCCTGATGCAATCGCTTATCTAGAGCTACGTTAATGCGAGCCTTCTGGAAGGAACATAGAACGGAGAGTAATAACGTTGGAAGGGACCTTGGAGATCTTCTAGTCTAATCTCTTGATCAAGCAAGAAACCCCTTCCCTTTTCGGACAAATGGCTGTCCAGTAGAACTCTGAAGCTTGCATCAAAAAGAAATATTTTTCTTTGGGTATATTAGCAGGGTTACTGTATTGCAGCTTCCTCAAGTTCTCTAGATTTGATTCCTTAATGCGTTAATTGGAAAAGTAATAGGAAGAAATAGGTTAAGCACGGGGATGGATGGGTGGGATGGGCATGAAGCAGGAGAAAGTTTGTGTCCCATGGGATCACTCAAGTAAACAGAACCATATTGGAAGTACACTATATTTTACTACTGTGAAAAATATAAGTAGATTTTTATGGAGATTCTCAGTCATCCATGTCATGGTTGTCCCAAAGGTGCTTTTTCAAGAGGCAAGTGGACTTTCTGATTTTTCTTTGAAGACGTTTTGCTTCTCATCCAAGAAGCTTCTTCAGCTCTTGGATGAGAAGCGAAACGCCT
>JANHFL010004083.1:207694-245110 GCA_032468155.1 Oxyrhabdium leporinum | reverse complement strand
TTACTTAAATTTTGGGAAAATGTTCTCTCATTTTTTTTGTTCATATTACCAGACCTTTGTAATTAAGGCATTGTAAGATAATGTTTTCTTTTAAATAGATTTTTTTGCATGATTTTTCCATCAACTTTTTTCTTTTGACAACGAACAGACTCATTAAACTGGACATAATTATAAAGATGAACACAAAGCCAATATATGAAAACCATCTATATCATTTCTATAAGGATTACAGGAAAAGGAAGGGAAAATTATGCCTTTTTGACCTACCATATTCCTTAGATTTCTAATTATGGGCCTCAGAGGCTGGTTATATACAATTTTCTAATTAACTATTTAACAAAACATGCTGGTAGTATTTGACTTATGACCACAATTGAACTGAAAATTTCAGTTGCTAAGCAAGACAGTTCTTAAGTGAGTTTTGGCTCATTTTACGATCTTTCTAGCAACAGTTGTTAAGTGAATCACTGAAGTTGTTACATTGGTAACCAGTTGTTAAGTGAATCTGGCTTCCCTATTGACTTTGCTAGTCAGAAGGTTGCAAAAGGTGATTTACATGACCCCAGGACATTGTAACTGTCCTAAATATGAATCAGTTGCCAAGTGTCCAAATTTTAATCATATGATCATGGTTGATCATAAGTGTGAACAATGGTTATAAAACACTTATTTCAGTGCTGTTGTAACTTCGAATAGTCACTAAATGAATGGTTGTAAGTCAAGGACTACCTGTAGTTGCTATCTTCTCATGACTTGCAAGCTGTGCTTGAAAAAACTTAACATGTCTTGGTGTCATACATGCACTAAAACACTGCGTAGTTTTGCTGAGTCACAAACCTCATAGTCTTATTTAAGCTTAATTTTAGCATGTTAAAAATGCTTATCTTTAGTGATTCAGATGTGACAGTTTGGGTTTCAATTCTTCCTATTGCTGTAGGAAAGGAACAGCTGTTTCTCATATTTGCAAAAAGTGCTTCAATTTCAAAGGGAAAAAATAAATAGTGCCAGAATTTAAAATCTGCAGGGCCGGTGGGAAGATTTGAAGTTTCGCTCTGACAGTCCATGGACGTTAAAAGGATGAAGAAATACAGATCTTTGGCTCTTTAAATTATAGTGAGAACTAAAAGTTGTAAGGATCCATATGCAAAATCAGATGAATGCTGATTTTGAAACAGCTGACCTACAGATAATTAGTCAGATTGGCTGCAGAATCCTGCAAAATTAAATTAATAATTCAGAAGAAGAAGGGTAAGTGCTGAATAACGTTTGTAATACTGCTTAGCACTGCAGTGCAGTGGAAATATTCAGGTTCATGGTAAAAACACTTAGCTTGCCTCCAACTCCAGGGATGACTAACATGAAAGCTGTAAAAGGGTATCTTGTTCTTGCCACAGTGCGCAGTTGTTGATGTAACAATACACTTGCAGAGCAGCATCTCCTGCTTCTGTAACCTTCATATTAGCAAACCGAAAGGGAATATACTATATGTGTAATGGTATGTGGGAATGACCTTGAGGGTAGGTAGTTAGATGGGGAAAATTGCTACCTAGGAAATAATCATCTGGTAAGAGAGAACATAACATCAGCTGCATAATGGGCAGAAAAAGAGACTCAGAAAGGAACCTCCTTAGCTTCTGAGGCTGTAAAAGAGAAAAAGAGACAGTTGTGTTTGCTGTCTTGTCTACCTGGGAAGGCTGACATCATAGCACAAATCTTCCACTGTTTCTTTTACATTTTGCATGTCTGTCCCATGGTAAATTACCTGCACTCCTCATTGCTGGAGCAGTGAAGGGAAGATTCATTTTGCAACAAGCATTGGTCAAAAGGCTTAGAAAGGATTGGGGCAATTTTATGAGAATTGGAATTACCATAGAAAAGGCATTCTTAATAGAATTAGTTACAAGAAAGGGAATTTTGGAGACTCAGTGTGAGGTGGCGGTTTAATGCCCCAGACTAGAAACTGGTAGATCATGATCATCCCAAAGGCGTTTTTTCAAGAGGCAACTGGACTTTCTGGTTTTTCTCTGAGGACATTTCGCTTCTCATCCAAGAAGCTCTGAGCTGAAGAAGCTTCTTGGATGAGAAGGGAAACATTTTCAAAGAACAACTGGAAAGTCCAGTTGGCTCTTGAAAAAGCACCTTTAGGACAACCATGACCTGGATGACTGAGAATCTCCGGAGACATTGGTAGATCATGAGTTCTAATCTCTGCCATAAGCATAAAACCTGATTGCGCCAGTCACTCTTTCTCAGCCTTAGGAAGAAGGCAATGGCAAACCACTTCTAAAAAACTCTTGCCACAAAAACTAGGAGTGAAGACTAACCCAAAGGTATTTCCCCCAAAATGTATGGAAGATTTTAGCATCCTTCTCTCCCCCCTCTCCAACATGTTTCCCATAATAGTTCTCATTTTGTAAGGAAACGAGTGTTTGAGACTTGAACTGTTGGTTTGAAAGATCACATTATCTTTAAAACCAGTCCTCAGTATGGCAGCCTAAACAAATTTAAAAATAGGGATTAGGCAATACATTTGGTTGTTTTGAAATGCATACATCACATTGATTTTTACTGAAGTGTTACTTGGCATGTTGCTGGGAACATGACAGATACTGATAATGACATTTAGTGAACGTGCATTGTGTTTATTTACAGGAATATATTAGGTGATCTTTGTAAAGTAGTGTGAAATTAGTGCTCTGCGTGACAGATGTATGAAAAAAAGGAATTTTGTAATTTGAATTCTGACAAGAATTTAGGGGTTTAGTTAGAGTTAGGAAAAACAGAGTGAGTCCTTTATACTTGCTGCCTGCTGCAGATCCCTTTCCTTGCTTGAATAAGTTCTGGATAAATTCTGCTTACCCAGAAATACTACAAACATTGCATAGATATCATAAATCTCCAGTGTTCTCTCATCGAAAAGAAAGTAAATATTTGTGTGATATATGCAAAGCTACACTTGGAATTCATTCGGATGTTATCCTCAGGCTGCTAGGAAAAGTGTTTTGTTACATGTTTATAGATGACCTTATATAAATATTTTATGAAAATCATAAAGTACCCAATCTGTAATTAGTAGGTGGCTTCAGTTGTCATGATTTTTAAGCATGTTTATTTAAAGTGGAAAGAGCTAACAATGAAAGCAGCAGGCAAGCAAGAACAGTTGGAACACATGATACTTTAGTTCTTTGTCCTTTGATAACTTCTACATCAGTGAAAGCAGATTTTATTCTGAGCACTAATATATTGAAAATAAAGTTGAATTTTTAATTTATTGAAGTATAAACACAATATTTTCCAATCTGTTTCTGAAATATGTAGTGAATATTAAGATTGTAAGCACTCGTTATTTGGTAGAGGCGGTCACAGAAGAGTTTAATAATTCATCTGCGTAATTAACTTTAACCATTGACATTAACAATTACATGCTCCTATAATTGTTTATTTCATTTAGAAATGATGAAAAAATGGAATGGGAGACTGCTTATTGTTGTTTTTTATTAATCAAGATTGTTTCTGCTATTCTTTAATGCAGAAAGCCTTGTTTTGATTTAATCTTCTTGTGAAGATGGGATTGTAGGTAGAACCATCTGGTTGCTAGGACAACCCTGGAATGTTCATTCAAAAGATTGCAGTATTGGACACAAAACACAAAGTGCTGGTAGTGGCAATCTTCTCTGATGTGATTTAAGGACACATTGTATGGTTTCTTACAGTGGATTTTGAAATTCCAATAAATACTTAAACAATGATTGAAACATAATCCTTGGATTTCTTTCCAATTGTTATCATTAATCTTACTATCCTATACATGTTTATTTAATTCAATGGCTTCTCTGGAAAGAGGTACAAGATAATAAAATGCATATAAAATGCCACAAATTAATTAAAAGTTATTTATTACTAAAAAAACCAGTAATGCTGTTTTATAGCAATGTTTCTCAACCCCGGCAACCTTCAGAGGAGGGAACTCTCAGAATTCCTTAACCAGAATGCTGGCTGGGGAATTCTGGGAATTGCAGGCCACACCGCTTAAAAGTTGCTAAAGTTAAGAAATACTGATTTATAGAATAGGAGCTAATTTAATTTAGGGTATAAAAGTTTCCAGTGGGAAGCTGACGAGTGGCAACGTTGTCTGCATATGGATCATTTAATGCAGGGATGAGAAATGGAAAAAAATGTACCCTTTTCTTGATTTTTGAAGAACAACAATGCCAGGTGAAAGAAGAGGATTTTTAGCTCATTTTTCCTTACTTGAGGGAAGGGGAAGTTTATATTTTATAAATTTGATGAGTTTAAAATTGGCAGCATAACCTCGGGAGACCTTAGGTAGTACGAACAAAAAAATCAAACAAATTCACAGTTCACATTTAGTTCACATTTAGTTCACAGTTCAGTTTACATTGAAAGCTGAATGGACTTATTTCTTAGCCAGGATTCTTACGTTATGAAAGTTGGCCTTACACACACCTGCTTGTATCTATCCGTACAAAGAATTTACAAAGAATTCAGCCTTCAAATGCCTATAGTGTTTGCTTTGTTAACTTAATTCACTTTCTCTCAGCCTTAAGGTATTATTCAAGTCATCAGCTTCTGATGCCTGTATGGACTCATCTATGTAATTTCTTGTCGACAGTCTGTCCTTATCATCTCCTGGGGTATTTTCCCATCAGTTTGCTCTACAGCCTTGGCAGTTCTTTGCGGTCCCCTATCCAAATTTGAACCAGATCTGACCCTGCTTAACTTTTGGGGGCAAAGCTTTTCCTTCAGCAACTATATAGAGGATTATTCAGAGAACATAAAGAGACATGAGAGAGAATATCTGAGTCGCTGTGGCAGCGTTTGTATAAAAAAGATGTATCCAGTAATCGGCAATCATTTCTTTGACCTTATTCTCCCATCTCGCTTCCTGTGCGCTTATTTGTAATTAAATGTTTTTCAATCTAGATCAAGTACTCCCCAGACATCCTTGCATATAACTTGTCTCTGCTCAGCCAACCACCTTGTAATTTGCTTTCCCCCTGCTTACCTGGAGCACATGACTATTGTTCCATATTGTAACCACCAAAGTGGCAAATTTCACAAGTCTGTGGTAGTTGCATATGTCGCATATTTCATTTTATCCTCTCGTCTAAAACTCAGTTCTGCCTGTGTTTAATTTTCCTCATTAGTTTTAAAATAATTTTATACTATGTCAAATAAAGGATTCTGTTCAGTAAAATATGAGTAAATATTTGTAATTAAATGACTTAATACAGGATTAAACTGGTATACTTTGTAGTTTGTTTGGTCCAATAGTAGAGCTGGAAAACCTCTGGATCATTCAAAAACTTTATAGTTATATAAAGTTATATAGATCTCCCATCAGGAAGATCTCTAGCATCCTGAATGTATATCATTTTATATCAAGAGCCGTTGTGGTGCAGTGGTTAGAATGCAGCACTGTAGGCTACTTCTGCTGACTGCCAGCTGCCAGCAGTTCAGCAGTTCGAGTCTCACTGGCCCAAGGTTGACTCAGTCTTCCATCCTTCGGAGGTTGTTAAAATGAAGACCCAGATTGTTGGGAGCAATATGCTGATAGTGTAAAACCACTTGGAGAGGGTTGTAAAGCACTGTGAAGCGCTATATAAGTGATATTGCTATTGCTATTGTAATGCATGTATGTCGTACTTGGAAATATATGGGCAATAGCATGTTGACTTCAAGATAATTTTGGGTTATCCCAGCTTACATAGAATAGCTTGACTGTGTTTGGGATAAAACAGGTCTTGGGTTGTGGTTGTATCATACTAGGCAAAACACTCTTAATATTAGCAGGAAATGCTTCCTGAACCCAGTATGCTACTTCTGTGCCATTCTAAAAAAATAAAGTTACATGAAAGCCTTGATTAAACAGTCACTATAGGTGACAGACGGTAATGGCTGATTATGACCAAAGCATATAAAAGAGGAGTACGTGATAACAAGCTTGAATTAATGAATTGTGTGAAAGAAACAGAAAAATAAGTGTTTCTGTATTTGTGATATTAGGAGAAAAGGACTCCGTGTGGAGTGGAATTGATGGCTATAAGCCAAGTGATAAAGGTGTTGGTTTTAATTATGGATAAAGGCACTTAGATATACAGTTGGTCAGAAAATACATTTGGGCTATTTAGATTGTTCATATGTAAGAAAGTAGGAATCCACAGGTTGCATATTATTCTCCAGTAAGTGGAAGAAACAAAATGGAGTTTTAGGAAAAACTGCAATATTCAGAGTCACTGTAAATTTCAATATATTTATTTCCACATATTTGGAAATATCTGGGTATATAGTGCTTGAAATATTTAATATAATCAATAGAAATATCAAATCCTATCACTTTACATAACTTAACTGATATATTAGGACTCGGGAAGCAAACTGGATTTATTCCATCTTATCCTATAACCAGATTATTCTCCAAAATACTACACAACCTTTATAAAATTAGGCAAAGTAGAATATTGATCCAAAATTTCCAAAATAGCAGCAGCATGCAGAAATAATTTATACTCACACCCTTCCAATGTAATACCCTTAATATTTTTTTAAAATGTCTTACATATGTAGGCTCAGGGAACTCACTTGGTAAAGGGTAGGTTTACAGCCCTTTACAACCTACAATGGGCAAATACATTAAACTGGCATATATTGCTGAGACCTGGCTGGCTAACAACAAAAATATAGCACTGTCAAAATTTGCCTTTCCAGACTTCCCAAATCGAAAGCTAGGGAGGAGTGGTTGTTGGGATGGTATGGGAGAGCTTTGATCTGACAAAACCTGTGCAAGTAAATTTATATGGAATGGGAAATAGGCATAAGCTAGAATTACTACTGGAATACTGATTGTCTAGGAATCTGTAGGAGATCTTGGATATTGTTAGAGCTTCCAGGATGGACAGCCTTGGGGAACTTCAAATCATGCCCTGGGAGAGAGGGTTGTAGTAGTTTGTACATGGGGGCTTTGAGCTTGCTCCATATAATTTTGGCCTTAGTGCATATGGGCAGGCACATGCTAGATCTAGTCTTTCCTTCTGTACATATTAAAAATAAACTGGAGATAGAGGACATTGATATCTAATCTACCCTTTACTGTAGTTAAATCACGTCATCAAACTGCCTCACAGATACCTCCGACCTCTGTAAAAGTAGAAGACTCTTTCAATTGTTCTGTCTGAGGTACATAATAGATCCAAAGGGATTTCAGAGGGCACTTGGGCATTCCCAAACATTGTGGCAGATAATTACATTTTTGTAAGAACTGGACAGCTGAACTGGATGAGTATGTGTGTGTGTGTGTGTGTATACGTATACATACAGAGAGAGAGAGAGCTACACACACACACACATACATACATACACATGTACATACATGCACATGTATAGTATAGTATAGTATAGTATAGTATAGTATAGTATAAATTAAAATAAGCAATATTTTCTTTTATTCTTATTTCATGTCTTTAATATCTTTGGCTCATAATTTCTTATTCCTATTCTATACTTTGCATTATGTTGCTTATCCAGAAGGTGAGCAGTATGATGAGTATAATATGTATAAAAAAAGCTTAAATGAGATTTCCCGCATGGAGGATGATACGTCTGTCACATAGAATGATATTTTTAAACAAATGTGTGCCACATTTTCTTTTTATCGATCAGATAACTGAATTTTTAAATTCTGATTGTTGATGATCAAAAGTCTTAAATAGACCTTAAATTATATGGATTTCAACACCTAGAATTATGCATGTTGGCTGGAGTATTCTGGGAGTTGAGGCCCACACATCTTCAAACAGCTTAGGTTAAGAGACACTGTTTTAACCTGTCATGTTGAATGGTAAAAAATTATTTCTTAATTAGATTAACAGAGTTGGAAGGGACCTTGTAGGTCATCTAGTTCAACCCCTCACCCAAGCAGGAAACCCTACACCATTTCTGACAAATGACAGTGCAATCTCTTCTTGAAAATCTCAAGTGATGAAGCTCCCACAACATCCGAAGGCAAGCTTTGGGGAGGAGCTAGTGAGGAGCTCTGCTTCTTTTTAATGATCTCTCACCTTTAATAGTTTTGTTTACTGTGAAGCCTTGTAGGTCTAATTCATTTAACACAGATTAACTATTCCTGTTTGCTCTGATTGTAATCCTTTGTAATTGAATAGAAATCTGATAATGTAAATATAAAATCTTAGAGAGATAAGATGAATTATATTTTCAGAATATTTTTCTGAAATAGAAATATTAATACCTTAAAATATTAATTTTTTAATTTTAAATTAAATTATTAAAAATAATAGTTACCATCCAAGTTTGAAGTAAAAATAAAAACAGAACAAAATAAAAACAGAAATTAGAATGTTTCTGCCATCATGCATTGTGTCCTAGCCAAAACATTGATCCAATTGCCAAGTCTGAGTTGATAATCAAGATATTACTACATAAAAAATTGTTGGAAAATTGATAAGATTGCTGTTTAATTTTTCTTGGGAACTTGAATAAAAGCAAAAGCTAATCACAGTTATTTAATCATTTTTCTGATATATGCTATAGGCTACTGCTGAACTTGACTTACCAGAAATGGGCAAAGAAGATCGGAGAACTTATTCAAGAAGAAAGCTGGTCTCCAACTGGCACCGTTATGAGGCAAGTGAGAAAGAAACACAAAATGACAGTGGTGAATCTCAGCGTGGGACAGACTTTAGTGTATTGCTTAGCTCAGCAGGTAAGAAAGAATCATAAGCAGTAGTCAATTTCTATTGACTATTTGTCTGCAATTTGTCTTATAATATTTGTCTTATAGTAATGCATATTTGTCTTATAATAGTGACATTTGCAATATTCCTGTCTTTGTCAACTTATTAGTTAAAAAACCATTACAAATTTAGAAGTTTTGCCTGATCTTTTTAGGAAAAATGTTAGGAACCCAGAAAATGGCTTTAGATCAAGTTAGTTTGTAAGAATAACCTTAGGAGACAAGTGGAAGAGCCTCAGCCAGGCAATGATCAGTCAAGAGACAGCCCACAGAAGGAATGGGGATGGAAAAAGGATCTCAAAAGGTATTCTGCCAGACAGCAAAGTCAAAGGAGGGAAGAAATGCTGTCAGACTTCCAAGCCTTTGTTACTGTGACCCCACAATAAAGGTAAAGTTAGTACTCATGGTTGTTGTTTTTTAATTTCCTGTCTGGACTTCCTCGAAGGGCTGACTGTCCGTTGGCTCATTTATGTTGGCATAATATAAACAGCATTTTTAGAAGAGAATATATAGGCCCTTTAATTACTGCTTTTGATATTTTATTAAACACTGCTCATTCTTTTCTGAAGTGCTAAGGCAGAATCACACATAACAGTAAGTACAGGCAACTGTACTTGTTTTACAACTGCAATTGAGACCAGCAACATACTAGTTAAATGAAGTGGTTGCTAAGTGAAGAATGATCACATGACTGTGATTATGCTTACACAAGACAACACATACTAACTGTAATGGTGAATATATGACTGAGAACGAGACACTGTGAGAGTCGTAAATGTGGGCATTGATTGCAAAGTTACTTTTTCATCATCATTGTAACTGTGAACGATCGCTGTCTGAGGCAATCACTAAGTGAGGATGACCTGTAGCACTTAGGGACAAGACCACTATTTTTTTAAATAGCCATATAAATACTCAAGATGTTTATACAGACTATGATCTAAATTAGGCAACAACCAGTTCCATTGACTATTCAAGAGAAATAGACAAAGCAGGCAACTCCCCTTTTTATTTTAGATTTTGGAAGGGAGATTTTTTTTTGGATATTTCATATGCTATTTTTATTTCATTGTCAGTATTGCCATTGCTGTTGTCATTATTATTATTTATTCCTATTATTATCAACAGTGTAGCCTTATCCTTGCCACTGATTCCACTGAGAGTATTCTGTACTAGATAGATAGAATAGCTTGGGCAAAAATGCGCAAGTGCAGCAATAGAGGTCTCAGTGAAGAGATTTCTTTTCAAGTGACCTAGAAGCTGAGTTGAAACAAGAGAAGAAAACATGAGTTCTCTGCCCCTATTTTAGCTGTATTGATTGTGACTGTTTAACTTGGAGCAATGCTTCAGTGCAGTGCAAAGTGGATTGAACCAGCTCTGCAACACTTTTGAGTATGCTCTTAGCTATAAGAGAGTGACGTTTTATAGTAGTTTTTAATCAGATATTTGCTGTAAGGTTAAGCCGTTTCAGCTTTCTATGTGAGTAGAAAGTATGTTTCTAGGTTATGAGAATGTCTCTGCTTTAAAAAAAATATGTTCATGAACGCTTGGGTCATGGAGAGAGTCCTTGATGGAAATAATTTTTTATCTTTTCCTGGTGTTGTGGTAGTATAGTACTTTAAAAAATGATTCCATTGTTTTGGCTTGGCATATTCCTGTAGTTGTGATTTGCTGCCAATGAGGAAACCAGCTATTAAATAAATTGCCTGTATTTTCTTTGTTTGATGTCTTTACTCTGCTTCTCTAGGTTCCATTATGTTTACACAAAATCTTCTGTAATAATTGTTAATGATATCAAATGGATTTGGCCTATACATTTTGTATGCAAAATTAATTTTCCTCACATATCCTTTTGCTCTGGGCCATAATAATAGCGAAAATGAAATTTTGCTGGGGGACTCAAGGAAGATGTGAACAGTTTTCCATAAATTAATTCAAAAGAAAGCAATGCATATTTATTGTATGCTATGGGTGAAGGCAAGGGAATCGTATCAGAGGTGAAATAGGAGGATTATAGTTTTTATTTTTCTTTCATGATTTTCTAGTATGATAATAAAATACAAAGAATATTTAAAGAAGTGAAATCTATGTACCTTGTTTTAGTTATCTACACCCACTTTACATAGGGTTCAGTTATAATAAAGGAAAAACAAGCTTGAAATGGAACAAATGATGGGGTTCTGCTCCGTTATTTCAAGAAGGAGAGGGATGAGCATGATAGATTTGACCTCTTTGATTTTTTCCCCCACATTTGGTAGATGAATGTTTGCAGTAAACCTTCTCTATCCATGGAGGCTCTCTATACAGAGCAATTTGATGTAGTGGTAAAGATGCTGGTCTAGAATCCCATGACTTTACATTGTTGTGAACAAAGGATAGTGTCAATACTTGAAGGATATAGAAGAAAAAGCTGATAAAAAATCCACATGGAGATGGTTTAAAATCAGGAGTTTTAAAGAAAGGAACTGAAGGCTTTATTTTAGCGGTGTAGGAGCAACCTTTGCAAACTAATTGCATGAAGGTTTAAATTCAACATGTAACAAACAACAGCAAATGTTACCTTTGTAACAAAAAGAATGAAACAACTCCCCATTTGATTGGCTGGAGCAAAAATTCACAGACTGACTACAAGAAGCTTCATGACCGAGCTGCCAAAAATTATTCATTAGAATAAAACTTCGGGACCATCAGTAGCAATAGCACTTATGTGCCGCTTCATAGTGCTTTACAGCCCTCTTTCAGCAGTTTATAGAGTTAGCGTACTGTCCCCAACAATCTGGGACCTCATTTTATTGACCTTGGAAGGATAGAAGGTTGAGCTGTTCAGAATCGAACTCCTGGAGTGAGCAGCGAGTTAACCGGCAGTACTGCATTCTGATCACTGTGCCATCACGACTGTACTTCTCAAGCTGAGAAGGTTTTGGAAAATGAGTAGGTTAAGATGTTACAGGACTTTAAGATCCAAACAGAAAGATGTCTTGTTTAAAACATACCTGATATTGATAGAACATGCCAGTTATTAAAAAGAAGAAAATCTGGTTCATTGATGTCGCTTTTCTGGGTAAAGTTAGGATCGAGGAAAAATAATTGAAAAAATTATGAAATACTGGGAATTGCAGATCAGAGTTAAATACTTATGAAAAAGAAATTCATTGTTATATCAATTGTGATTAGAGTCTTTAGAGAGATACCTAAATGACTTCCTTGATATCCAGAAATACTGAAATTATCAGACCTGAACACCCTAATTAGTTGTTTTTTTTAAGCACACTTTTTGGAACTGCCTATACTTTTCGATGCTGCCTTAATAATTCTTAGGTTCTTAGTTAAGACTTGAATTATTAAGTTTCTTCCAGCCTTAGACTGAATCTGATTGTAGATTAGCCACACATAATACAGAAAAATCAGAATTTTCACTTTGTGTGAAATTTCCCATAAATGGAGAAACTCTCCATTGCAGATGGTCATTGTCTATGAATGGAAGGAAATAAGCACACAATAAGGCTAGTATACTAACTGAACTGAACTAGAAGTCTAAGCATATTATCTAGAGGCATGAGCCCCTGAGCTTAATTGGATGTGCTACAGAGTAAGCATGCATAGGTTTCCTTGTGTTTGCAGCCCATCACAACAGCCTCTATCGACTTGTTTCTTTTTTACAAAGAGAAAAGAAAAATTGCTTCATGCCCTTCTTCCACTGTTTCCACTGCAGCTTACTAAATTGCTAAATTGATCCATCCCCAGCAGGGTTATTTATGCTTATTTATTCAACAAGTAAAAAAACCACTTAATCCAGTGGTTCTTACTACAGAGTAAAGATGCTCGCTGTGCCGAAATGTCTGTAATCTGTTTTATGGGTGCTTATATCCTTTTTCTTCTATGTATAATCTAGTTTTAGAGTAGGGGAGTGCCCTGAATTTAAAACTGTCCTCTTTAAATCTTTCAGGTCGCTGATTAATTTATTCATGCAGTTTATATGGCCTGCCTATTTCATTTTTATCTGACCTTTCCCACATAGATAATCCAACTCATTGGTTTTATCAGATTGATGAAAGAGTAAGCAGTTCTATATCAATAAAGCCTGATCAGCACATGCTAAGAAATCACAAGCTGCACCTTTCATGTAACAGCAATTTCTCCTTCTGATTTCCCCATCTATATCTGAAGTTTTAATTTAACAGGAACATGAAATGTCAACATTTACTATTTATTTTAATGAAGATCTGATATGAAATTGTTCTCCAGATTAATAGATATGTTAATGCTTATTAAGTGATTACTAGTCAGGTACATTTCTGTTCAAGAAATTGAAGCAAACACATGTTATAGTTTTCCTTGCTTTCGAAGGAAAAAGATCACAAAGTCTGCAAATAAAAGAAAGGAGAGTGTAAAAACAGAAGTTAGAAAGAAAGAAAAAGAAAGAAAGAGACATAAAAAGAATGTTAAAATGGAAATTTGTTAAAATGGATAAACAAAATATTATTGTTACTACAGTATTAATGTTATTGTGATATATGTTATTGTAAACACTTTGATTATGATTGGCTAAAAATAATTGTACCCGGACAACACATTGTTTGATTTAAATGGAATTTTTATATATTATACTAATAAAACAGATAAAACTTTTTTTTTTTTAAAAGAAAGGAGAGTGGAAAGGAAAGGATATCTCATATGCCAATAGGAATTTCAGCTTTTGTAAGTCCAATGCTATGTGTTTTGAACAATTTTTTATCAAGAGTGTTATAAAACAAAAGCTAAACTTTTAGGAGGTATTTTATTAAAAAGGTCTGTTAAGGAGGTTGGCCATAGAAATTGTCAGGGTTCTCTGAGACACTAGGGGAATTTCTTGATACTTTTGACAGACAGTTGTGTTTCAGATATTTATTCTATCAATTTTTACAAATTCTGCATGTATAAATTCCTATCCCGCAAGATGATCTGGAGTCTTTGAGGAAAGATAAGATTACTTTGTAGAAATGAAGACTGATATGTCTGCTTAGAGTAATATTCTGTGAGATGGGTAGCTATATATAAAAATGATTTATAAATAAATACAATTACATAGTGGCACAGTGATTAGAATGCAGTACTGCAGGCTACTTCTGCTGACTGCCAGTTAGGCAGTTCAATTCCGAATGACTCAGATTGTTGGGGGCAATATGCTGATTCTGTAAACTGCTTAGACAGGGCTGTGAAGTGGTATATAAGTCTACGTTCTATTGCTTTTGCTACAAGTCACTATGATTTCATTTATAAAATGTATAGGACACCCCTCTCCCCCAATTTCAAAGTCTCTAGGTGGTATAGGAGACAAGCAAGCAATCCTAAAGCCTTCTAGAAAGACAGAGTTGTAAAAGCTCAGGGACTGTAGAGAACTATGGAAATTACCAGGAAGCCAATATTAACAAACCTTTAAATAAACAAAAGGACAGAAGCATTTCTTAAGTTTTGGAAAGAAAGATAGTTTTATGGAGAGATTCAGGCTGGCTCTTGGTCTTAAGAGGGACAGGAGAAAAAGCACAATCAATCCTGCAATATTTTGTTACTATAGACTATCTCAAGAAAGTATAGTTGTAATCTTTTTGTAAGACTGGTTTCTTGATTTCTACATTGTAGAACTGTTTCTGGAACATCACAAAAGTGCAAGAAATCTTCCCTCAGCAGGCAAGTTGTGTCAGAAAAGGATAGCTTGTTACAGAGAATAATTTACAAACCTCTCATATTGTACCTTGGTAGATGCAAACTTTCAAGAGGGTATATGCTCTATTTGCTTAGCATGAGTGGGCAGAGTAGACTGGGACAAGTGGATTTACAGATAACCAGGTCTTTAGCCATATCTTTATAGAAAAAACTCTGAATTATGCTCAAGAACATACTGATAACCAGTACAACTCCTATGGCAAAAGCATTATATGGCAGAAATAAGAGTTTTCATATGTTTTAATATGCATTTTGCACCAGTGGAAATTTTCAGGTGATCTCCAAGGATATACCTGCTTAGTAGAGCAGATTACATCATCCAGGTGAAATATGGAGTAATCTTGGTGTATTGGCAAAGGTTAGCTGAAAGCCTTCTTGGCCATTGACTTCACCTGCTTCTCAGGGAGGAACCATTTTATTTGACCTAGTCTGGGATCAAAAATAATCCTGCCATCGAACAGGATCCTTGAAGCAGACATTTTTATCACCACACTAAATGCTTTAGAATATAGTCTGTTCTTTCCCTCCTGGATTTCAGGTGATCAGTTAAGACCTAGATGTTTCCCAGAAAGGCAGCATGTTATAATGTATGTGTATAGTTCTGTTTATCTTTTGTTAATTTTCTTGTTAATTTTGTTGATATTATACATAATGTTGTATATTTTTTAGTGCGTTTTTAATCAGTGAAGTTATGTAAATTGCTAGATAGTTAAAAGCTTTGGGCATGGGCAACATACAAATAAACTAAGTAAAATAATATACTAATTCAAGGACATTAATTGTATCTGGTAATGGTCTTGCAGTGGTAAAAATGTTATACAAACTAATCATTACAAATTAAACATCTATATTTTGTTTTCAGTTTTGCTAACTACAGATGTTTCAGATGTTTTTCATTCCAGTTTTAGATTATACAACTGACTAAAGCAAGGAAGAAATGCCAGATTTTCATTTTCAGCATATGCTGTAGAAAATCATTTATCACAGGGCATTTGAAGATAGTTTGATGATGACAATGATTATGTGCTGTCAAGTTAGTATCAACTCTTATCAAACACATAGATTTTCTCCATGAGAAGATAGTTGAATATAAACAAGAAAGAAATTTATAGACAAGGATAAGAATATGTTGCAAAGCAGATGGTTATAAGAATTTTTTTGTATAGAGTGAGAGAAGAATGCAGATTTCTTTTGATAAAAGCGATGATGTAGTTGCTTAAATTATATATTTCAGACTGTGAGGAGTTTTTTGTTTATACATGATTTATATATTTTTTAAATATTTCAATTTACCGGTAATTAAAAAAGCAAAGGCACACAAACATTACCATTTATATTATGAAATATTTTTCAACAATACAGTTCAATAAACCATGGTAATTTAAAAAAGTAAATGACTAGATGCTAAATAGTGTTTTGAAGCAATTTCTCCTCTCTTATTGGTCATGTTCAATTCTACTTAAGATTTTTCTGAAATACATACTCCAATACATTTACTTAGGATCTGCTTCCTAATAATACATGTATTTAGGGCAAAGGCTATACAAATATTCTCTCCTCCTCCCCAATTCCTAAATTATTATTTTATTTATTATAGTATAACTATATTAAATATATTTATATTTGATAAACATAATTATATTTAATAAATATAATATTTATTATAAAGTAAATATTTATTTTCTAAAACTCCAGATTCTATTTATTTTTCCACATAGATGCAGGAGAAAACCTGTTGGCTTTTTGTGAAAGCTGTTCATTTTTCAGTAGGACGCAGAGATTTTATTTGCTGTTTCTTTACCAAACCTTCAGTGGATTTGTACTTTCTGCTGAGAATGTGAGATTATATATTTTGGTTCCTTAGGTTTATCTCTTATCTCTTGAGAATTGAATCCAAGCTTTGCCATAAGATATATCTTAATAGTCTTGACAATATGAGAGGCCACAATTATCCTTGTGTTTCAGTATTAATATCAAATGTAAAGATATTTCAGTTCTCACATACTAAATATGTATGCCATAATATAATTCTTATGCAGTGGAGATATAGGGCTAGATTCTGTTTATGTAGATTTATACCAATCATAGTACTTCATGGCAAAAATAATAGTAATTGCCCATAAGAAATACAAAAAAGTTTGTAGTATCTGGAGACAACAGAAAAGAAGCAAAAGAAATGGAGAAAATCACAAAATCCAAACACCGGTACATAGGGGTAGAACAACTGTGGCAAAAGAAAGTAAAGACAACACACGAAACATCCCAAAACATCTCCAGCACCACTTAAACACCATTGGTATTGACAAAGATCCCATAAGTTAATTGTAAAGGCAGCTTACAACCTGTGACCATATGTTCAACACTATTAAGCAACAATATTTGCCTGTTGCAGATCCTCAGGAAGGATTCAGTAAGTAGAATCTATACATCTGGCTGATTATATCACCAACCATTATACATCAATATTGACTGATTTTTAAATTTGTGTTAATGTTTACCAGGGCAGCTAGATTTTGATGCTTAGTTAATTAAGCACAGACTTAATTTGAAGGTAGTTCTTGCAAAGAGTAAAGTCACAAAATAATTCAAAATTATTTTTTAATCAAACTAGATTCTATACTTTTATTATGGGCATCCTTTGAAGCTTAACAAACACGGAGAAGCCATAAAACTAATAGTATAACATAAATTTTTCCCCGAGTGACTGACCCAAAATAATTTAGTACTGTGACTGATCTAAGTGATAATTCTACCCAAGTTGAGTACTACATTATAGTATAGTAATATTATATTACTATATTACTATGGCTCTCAAATTACAATGTACAAACATCAGCCTAGAACAATGCACATAAAGGAAAGATTTTCCATAATTTTTAGAAAGCATCCTTTTTTATTTCATGGCAAAGTTTCACGTTACTATTTTTAGTGCTTTTGTCATTTTCAGCTATATGAATTGTGGATGAAATACCATCTTCCAATATTTTTTAAAGTTATGATAATGACATCATATTTTGTCTTTTATGTAATATATTTGGGAATTTGGGACTAACCAGCATGCTATGCAAATTTATTTATTATGTCTTCAAATAAAATATGAATAGCAGTTGATGCTATGAATAAAATATAGCTGATTTTATAAGCAGCTCTGCAGAGTCCAAACAATATACTAGCTATATAAATTCATTGATTTTGGTATCTTGTAAAAATTCAGGAACTCCCAAATGGGTAATAATTTAAAATAATTTTCTTTCTGTTCATTTGTGTCTGATTTTCAAAGACTGCTTAGAAAAATCCCTGCAGTTTTCCTGGTAAAGTTTTTCAGAAGGGATTTGCCATTGCCATTGTCTCCTTCCTAGGGTTGAGGGAAAGTGACTAGCCCAAGGTTACCCAGCTGGCTTTATGCCTAAGGCAGGGTTAGAACTCAGGATGTCCTAGTTTGTAGCCTGGTGCTTTAACCACTACATCAAACTGGCTGTTTAAATAATTTAATTTACTATAAAAGAAACAATAATTTCCTCTGTAGAGCAAGTATCAGTTCAGATGGCCAGATTTGTAAAGTTTCCATGTGCTCACCAAGAATGATAACTTGGTTTTTTTTAAAGATTTTATAAATAACTCGAAGTGGTGAACATACCTAAGACTCCTTTGTCTTCCTATTTTCTCCACAACAACAACCCTCTGATGTAAATTGGACTAAGAGAGTGACTGGCCCAAAGTCATGTAGCCAGCTTTGATGCCTAAGATGGAACTAGAACTCACAGTCTCCTGGTTTCTAACCTGGTGTCTTAACCACTGGATCAAACTGTCTCTCCTCTGAAAAGCAAACACATAACATATAAATACAATACACTTAGGCTTCATACTAGGTTTTGGAAAAAGTTTTATTACATTGTATTCAGCATTCCACTGCATCAAAACGATAAGCCTTTATTTTGGAGTGTGCTTCACTTCAACTAATACCCTTTCCAGTGTGGCCCTTTGAATGCTTCATCTTCTGTTTATGTTTTACTTGGACCAAAAGGAAGTGTTTCCAAATAAACATGCATTGAAACCCAAATGTAACCAAGTGAAATATTTTAATTAGCATTCTTCAGTGAGTATATGTATGTGCACATATATGTAATTGCATACATACAGAAAGATCTATTGTGTAAGAAGCAAACATCTTTTGGATATTTGGACTCATTGGCAAAACATTTCAGTCATGCTTAATAGGCTATTTGGCTAAAATTGCTGAAAGAAATTCATTATTGTATTTCTTTGGATTTAAAATGAAAAAAAACTTGATCTAAGTTTAGGCTTCAAATAGTCTTGAACTGCATTAACCCTGGTAAACCAGAATTCATTTGACTATGACTACACAGAGATAGAAAAAAATCATTGCAATTCCTGAAGACAGACAATATGAGTTGTGAAATGATTTAGATGATTTCCATAGTTATGTGAACAAAAGCATTATTTTCTTACAAAATCAATCAGGTCCCTTTAATATATATCAAGATATTAGCAATTTATAAGAAAAAAACCCAGAAATTGGCAGTTGTAGGCTGGATAACCATCTGTTCAACATTTGCTTTCTAAGAGTTCCCAACATTACATACTTTCTTCTTTATCAAGCAAGCTGTTCCTTCTTTATACATTTTGTTATGCTAAAAGCAGAAAATGTCAAAAAAAATTTTTTTTGGGGGGGCACTTAAAATTGAGTTTGGGAGTCCTGTGATTTCAAAGAATATATAGCTTTACTATTTATTTTAGCAGATTAGACTGCTATCTTGCATTAAATGACATACATTATTGGCCGATATAATTAAATTATATCGTAGAAATCTGTTCTTAATTTGATCACTTGTCTTTCATAATTTGTTTTACTGTCTGATCATGAGGAGAGGAGATATATAGCTGGAATGATCAATGTCATGACATATTAGATGGATGTGATCTTTAAATAAAAGTATTGTTTTGGGGGGGAAAATGCCTATTATTCATAGTTACTGCATTTTAGGTGATAAGAATAGACCAAAAAGTGCCAACTGATTCATTGTTTTGTTAAAGAGCTGTCTCATAATTTTAAGCATGTACTATAATAGGCTCAGTTTAATAGTCTGAAAGATAAGCATAGCCCTTTCTGGAGCTTAGAGGATATCGGTTTAGGTGTCACTCTGACTTTTTCCTTCAAAATGAATTTATTACTATAACTAGCCTAGTGTTTTCTTTTCTTCTTAAGTCTGGTTGTTAATGTTCTTAGCTTTCTGCCAATTTACTGTTATCAGCATGTCAGAATACAACATAAAATACTTAATTGCAGCAGTATTTATGATAAATCATTCATAATTTTTGTTGCCATTTGCTTTTATTTTAAATATTTATTCTTTAGATCATATGCCTACTTTGGTTAATTTCCCCAATTTGGAACGTTTTCTGGAGCCATCCAGTCATTGTTACTGTCAAAGTGATAGTAACGGGGCCTGACTTTATATCATGTGAATTGGCTGAATGATTTTGTGAATTGGCTGAATGATTTTGTGTTCTAGAAGTTACAAGTAAAGAAAAGCTTTTAGTTTCAGGAAGCCTTAAAACCCAGTTATAATACTTTTAGACAAAAAAACCCGGTGCCTTCTAAATTCAAGAAAAAGACATATAGTCAGCTTTATCCATGCTGTTGCTCTCAATCGCATGGCATCCTCTTAGGGAAGAATTGCATCCACATATCATAGATACTTATCAAATCCTTAATCTGAAAGTGCTACAAATAATCAGATTTTTTCATGAACTAAAATGTTGAAAGCATGTGCCAAAGAAAGGTCATCTGATTCAACTCCTTGTAAAGGTTGAAAATGAGTCAGTCAAATGTGTCCTCTTTATTTTTCCCGAGAGCCTTCAGAAATTCTTATTTCTTTTAAATAACAGTATCAATCATCATTCGGATCAGAAACATATTCTTTTGTAGTGTATATCTAGAAAGTAATCAATATAATTTTTACTAAGGAAACTATTCTTTGTGTGTGCGTGCGTACGCGCGCGCGCGCGCACACACACACACACACACACACACACACTATATTCCTTATATTTTGTCTTATTGAATGCACGCTCACATTTTCGGTTCTGCACTGGGCGAACTGGTTGTTAAATTGTGTGAAGTCTACCTCTGGGTGTAACGTCTCCTCTTCTGGAGGCATCTATAATTGCCATGCTGCTGCATTCTATATCAGCTGACAAGAGCTAGTTTCATGTACTGGTTAAACCATCAGGCTATAAACATGATGACTTGGAGTTCTAGTTCTGTCTTAGGCACAATGCCAGCTGGGTGTTCTTGGGCCAGTTACTGTAGAGACTGGCAAACCACTTCTAAAATCATACCAAGAAAACTTTAGGGACTTCTCTGGGCATTTGCCAGGAGTCAAACACACACTCACACAGTAAGAACACCTTAAAATACCTTTCCTAAATGTCTGTTGAAACAGAGATATACACCATCCATAATATCCTCCAATAGACAATATATAGAAGGTAAGGGTGGCTGATAAATGTGGGTATTAGGACTCCCCCCCCCCTTAAATGTTTATAATTCTTTATTAGGAGTAAGCCCAGATGAATTCCTGGGAGCATCTTTTGAATAGACATAATAAGATTTTGCTGTTAGTATAATAATGACAATCTGGACTAGATGTTTTAATATACTTAATTCATTTATATCGAAGGCTGTTTAAAATACATTTCATTTTGTTTTTAAAATAAATAAAATAAGCAGTGAGCATAATTAAATTTCAATGATGAATTAATATGCAAATTAGACTTTATTAATCAAGCATTTTCACATTGTTCTACAATATGATCCTTTGTTGTTATACATTTTAAAGGCACATTATCCATCTATTTGTATTGATATATATGCAAATATTGCAGTTCCCCTTTGCTGTCTCATCTGCTAAAATTGAATCTGAATGCTTCAGTCTGGAACAAGGGAATTTTACTTTTCCTTAATGAGTATAAAACGTGTAGCACAACTTGTTATTATTACTGTTGAAAGAGCAAATATGATAAATTATTTAATATGAATTCTGAAGTTGTGCTGAACACATTGTTGTGACCTGTGCCTGCCTAAGCAACTATGATTAAGAACCAAGCATAGTTTTCAGTAGGATTCCTCTAGTGTCATGTTGCTTGATTGTTTTACTACCACTTGTCCTCTCATTCATACTAGACTTCACATTAATTATCTAGTCTTCTTTCACACTATTTCGTTTTGCCAACCTCCTCTTCATCTTTGTAACCTTTGAACATCACTCTGCTTTTTTATTATTTAATTTTGAAGGAAATTAGATAATAAAATGAAGACCAAATACTTCAGATGAGAAATCTAGCAATTAATATTGAAGAATTTACACATCAATATGATAAAAATTGGTAGAATAAATGTAATTTAATAACATTCATCTATGAAAATCTAACCTGAATGCTTTAAATTATTAAATGTATATAAGACATATAACTGAAATGAGATGACTTTTGAAACTAAGAAAAGAGAAAACTCCATCAAAAGTTTTTAATTTAAATAGGACAGGGACCACTGTAGTCAATGTTTGAGTTTACAGTAAAATCTTAAATGAGCACTTCATATAAAGCTACTCATCACATATCTGGTAATTATGGTTTTCAGTTATGTATCATTATTCAAGTTGATTGCAGTCCCACCTAAGATACAGTATGATTTTTTTGCTTTGTATGTTCAGGCTTTATTGCTGAATGCTGGTGTGTATAGTGCCAGGTCAATAAGGGATATGGAATAGAAAAAAAGTACAGATAGAAAGGAATATTTGCATCTCAGGGTTGAACTGTGGGGGCTTTGGTGCTCTGAGCTTGGTTGTTTTCTTGCAGATATTTCATTTCCAAACTAGGTAACATCATCAGTCTGCAAGAAAACAACCAAGCTCAAGGAACACCAAAGACCCCATTAGAAAATAAGTGAACATTAAAAATCATGCCTCTTTTTTCTTGAAGGCAGAAAGTTCCAACTCTGACATACAGTACAGTAAATATTAGTTGTGCTGGCAAACTTTGACCTGCCTAAGAACATAAGAAAAGTCAATGTATGTCTTGTTTAACCCTCAGTTTAATTGATTAGATAAAGAAGGGTTTCTGCAAAGACATTTTATTTATTTTTTACATTTTACATTTGTTGATCAAATAACAAATGATTTGAGAACTTCTCCCTACCCTCAAAATGTAAACCTCACCTGAGAATTAAAAAGCTGCCCAAGCTATAAAGATTCAGTTGCTGCTCCTGCCATCAAAACCAACTGGACAACTACAAATAGATGGATCAAGGACAAGTAGCAGACGAGGAAAGAAGTAGGTGGTGTGGATCACAGTCTGAAAAGACTTAAAAAGAGAAAAATTGCCCCGCATTCTAAGACCAGGCTAACCCAGAAGCCATAATAGTTTCCAGAGGCAACAAAGAGCCATAGAAATATAGTAAATAGCAGCTTAGACACCAGATGGTACCAACTGTGATGAACCCCTGGATCAGGACTGTCAAACTCACGGCCCGGGGGCCGGATGCGTCATGCACTGGCCATGACAAGCGAAGGGGAAAAAAGTCCCAATACGTCACGTGACACCACCGTGATGACGTAAATTTGACATCCCTGCACTGGATTGAGCAAATTGTCTGTTAAATCTGAAGTCCACTAAACCAAAGTCTATTAAATCCATCAATTTACTCTATTTAAAATGCCCAATTCAGAAAAAACACTTTTTGCAATACAACATTCATGATAAGCTCATGAAGAAACAATGGTAATAAGTAATCACTGAACAATTCAAAAGAGTGAAAAATAAAAATATCCAAAACTTCATCATGGCTATAGGAGGCTTTTTTCCAATGCCTTCCTATGCCTGAGTGGATGGCACATTTTTCTGCATGATCAACTTTCCCCTGCAACAGCTGCCAGAAAGCAGGCCATGTTTGGCACTGAATCAAGTGCTTCCAAAATAAAGCACGAGTAGCAGTAACATTCACACTTTTGCATTTCAAAATGTCAACCAACCAAAGCTCAACATACCAAAGAAAGCACGTTTGTTTAGTTTTTACATTTAGCACTATCAATCTAAAGTGTTGCTAATCAGCAGCACTAGGAACACTTGTGATATGTGCACCGCGAGTATGGAAACTCGTGTCTGCTCTTTTGTTGGCTAATATTTGATGAATGAGTGAAATCCTACCAATCCAGTTACAATTTAGAAAGCAAGCCATTCGTGCAGCTTTATTTTTGTCCTTAGGTCAATAGAATACATTTTTTTTTCTAAAGTAATGATACAACTGTCAGTGTACAGGTGTTTTATCCTGAGGTTGTAAAGTCTAAGGTTAGCTATTTCAAGTTTGAAACATTTGGAATACTCCTACTAGCACTCTGTTGCCACAGTAACTAACTTGATGCCAATGGAATACTCACAAGTAGAGAGCAGACACAACATTATCCTCTCATTCACGTCCTTCAGCAACTACTGTTAAATAATAAGTTACAGAGTTGACTACTATTTTTAAGTAAGAGTTCTACAAGTCTGGAGTATTCCCTGGAAATTCTTACAATTGTGTCAATTCCCAAACAATGAATTGGGCTTTTTACAAGTTTCAGTTCCCATTGTACTGTCATTTCAAAAATAATAACTGCATTTTGGTGTGACAGGCAGAATGAAGGAAAAACATTACAAAATGGAAAGGTTTGGCAGTTTTGGAAAATAAAAATTAAAAAAGCAAAACTTCACAATTATATATATATTCTATTCATTTTACTGAGCTTGTTAAGCTCAGTGGATCTTATTCCTAATGCACATTTATGAGTAAGAATTGATAAATAAATCTGAACCTTTGTAATTTACAATTCTTGAATAATGATTATTGTATTTATATTTGAATTGTACTATTTTGACTCACATGAATTTATTGTTTTTCTTGATGATTATATGTAGCAATTTTTCTATTTTATATATCTCGAGCCTGAATCTGAATGCTTTAATTATTTGTCATTTAATACATGTTTCAGATTTATTTTTTGAGTTATATTCTTTTCAATTGCACCGTTAGGTCAAGGGAGCAATATCAGGAGAATCAAAATTTTAGCTTCTTGTACTGGACAAATTCTACATTTTGTGACGGGATGGTATTGCTAATAAATATTCATAATGGAACCCATCTTAGCCTTCTTCTGTGCCTTTTTTAGAATAGCTAATTTTCCTAACTGAAAAAAATCAGTGCTGTGCTATGGCAACTGGTACTCTCTGCCTCCTCCCCCAGATATACTTATGGTGTGAAACTGAGAAAAGAATGAAAACTAATAGTGGGAGAACATGCACATGCGGAAGGATAATGCTAATTTTTTTAAACTGGTAAATATAGTAGCAGTTGGATATGCTGCCTTTTGTCATCTAACCTAAATGACTGCCATTAATGTATCTATCATTGAGCTGGGTTGTCAGATGTAACTCAGTACTGTGATTGCAATAAAATTATAGATAGATACCTTGTGCTATTTGACTTTCCATTTTTTACTAATTTAAAACAAAATACCCATTGCAGTTCTGTCAACAAATCCACATTAATGAAAAGTTTTCCCAGGCTTCGCAGTGCAATTGTTTTCAACGGAGATGCTCATAAACATTGGATTTCACATTTGAGGTAGAGTAAAATGTTCCATCAGACATTTTCAGCAAAAAGCAGGTACATTTTTAGATATTTAGGCACAGTTGTTTATTTAACATGATCACTAGGTAATGGTGTGTTGATAGTTTCTCCTAGCTGATCATTTCATAGGTTAATGGCCCAGGTTGATTATTTGATATTTTGTTGTTAGATCTAATTAGGATTAACATTATTAGGTGCAATGAACCAGCTGCAGAGCTGTAGATTAGGGCCAAGGCCTTACTATTTTCCTTCCATTTCTTCTCCAGGAGTGGCAACTTACTGAACCCAATGAGAAGCAGTCAGCATGGCTTCTGGAACTGTATGCTGGCCTTACTCTAGAGTTTCTGGAAGCAAAACAGCTGCCTAATTTGGCTGTTTATCCTGATACCTTGTTCAGAGGATTACTCAAACTGAGGCTTAGACACCTTCAGTAATGGAAACAACACAATTTTTTGATATGTTCCTGATCAATATGCTTCTATTTAAGGAGTCCTCAGAGCAAGGTAGCCTGGTTGAAATGTCTGTAAGGTTTGCCTGCATATGCTCCTGTAATGACAGTCTTGCAATTGTCATACTTACAGATGGAGTGGCTGTCTTATGGGTGGGTAGCTGGGGTGACATTTGAGAAGAGAGATGTAGAGGAGTCAGCAGCAAATTTCCCACATCAGGTATCAGATTCCTTTTGACTATTCTTGGAACTAATGCTCCAGCTAACAGCTGGGAATATCTCTAGCATTATATGTGAGATCCTCAGTCAAATTCAACAGATTTGGAAATCCTCACAGTTGAACATAGGAATCTGAAAGATGTGGAAAGCAATGTGTATCTTTAAATGTGTAATGGTATGTGAGAAAGACTGAGGGATGGGGTGAAGACGTGCTGCCTAGGGAACAATCAAAGAAGAGGAAATAGGCTATAGCTGTATAATTGGCAGAGAAAGAGGCTGAGAAGGGACCCTCCTTAGCATCTCAGGCTTTAAAAGTGATGGTTGAAGATCTGTCTTCAGATTTGCAAGATTCTGTTAATGTAGCCTTGCATAAAATAGAACTAGCTCATCTGGATAGTGATCGATATAAGGTTGAAAAGGAATAATAAAATTTCATTTAGTCTCTATAAGTAATATGTTAAAGTACTGCCCTAGAATTTCACACCATTCAAAGAAGGGGAATACATATGTCTCACTGTGAAATTGTTTATTTTTCTTGATTTCCCATAGTATCCTTCTGAGTCAACTCTGGGGACCTGGGGATTAGTGGCACAATCTTGCACTGGTTTAGCTCCTTCCTCCAATTGGCACTGATAGGGAATGAGAGGTCCATCCCATGGCCCCTGCTTTATGGGATATCATAGAGCTTGGTGCTCTCTCTGCTCCATTTTAACATCTACATGCAGCCTTTGAATGGCAGCATCCATCACAGCAGAATGAGGTATCATCAATAGGTAGAGGATATACAGGCATATGTATCCGTTTAGAGCAAAATAAGTGAAGTTGTCTTGTGGTGCTTGGAGACTGTGGAAATCTAGATGGGGATAACAGGCTTCAATTGAACCCCAGTAAGATGGAGTGGCTTTGGATAGGAGGCTTCTCTGCATCTTTGATCCTGGATGGTGTTGCACTGTCCCAGGCAGGCCAGGTGCTTAATCTGGAGATCTTTCTGAAATCAAGGGACAGGTGGCAGTCATAGAAAGGCCTTTGCTCAACTTCAGATTGTGTGCCAATTACACCCCTTCCTGGACTGAGAAGCTCTCCTTTCAGTAACTCATACCCTGGCGATTTCCTGGATGGACTACCTTTGAACAATATCCAGAAGCTGCAACTAACGCAGAATAGAGTGGTGCAAGCAGGTCTGGGTGCCCCTAGAGTTGTGCGTGCTAGAGTTCTGCTGTGTGACCTGCACTGGGTTTCAGTTTGCTTCTGGGTCCAGTTCAAGGTATTGGTTATCAGTTTTAAAACCCTTCATGGCATGACCAGGTTACCCGAGGAACTGTCTTGTTCCAATTACATTGACCCATCCTGCCTGGTGAGACATGGAGGGCATGCTGCAGATACCATTTGTTAAAGAATTTGGACTTGTGAGATCTAGAAAGAGGCCTTCTCTGCCATTGACCCCACCTTTTGGAACGTCTTACTGCAGAGATGAGTAAGTCACTTTTTTGGCCTTCAAGTAGAGTGTTAAGACTTGGTTCTGCCAAATAGCATGAGGGTCAAAGAGAGTTATGCAATCTCAAGGATGACTGTTGGCTATTTTTAATTTAGATTCTTTATTTTTAGTTTGTAAATTTCAACCTTGTTTTTAATTGTTTTTACTTGGACTTTTTAGTTACATTTTTATATTTTATGACGTTGTTTGTAAATTGCCCAGAATCACTTTAGTAAGATGAGTGGTTTAGAAATTTAATAAATAAATAAAAAACATTAATATCATTGTGCACATTGACTAGATGTAGTGATGTTTGTGCATAGACATGTGCAGCTGAAACCATTTAATATATCATTGCCTTTTGCTATATCTTTTGCTGTAATGAAAAGTTGAACAGTTTAGTTTTTTTTCTTGTAAAAAGGATTTATTCCATTTTCACAGCTTGTCCCTTTGGATAATAAACAATAAGTAGGATAATAAACAATAATGAACATTTTAACTGAAATTCAATTGTAAACATAAATGTGTATGCAGTGCCCAAGCTGTGCACATCGTGTATTCTTACCTCAGAAAACTAAGTATCTGTTTAAATCCATAAAAATATTCTGAGTGAAGTTGCTGCAGTGCAATCATTCTAGAGAAAATGTATGTGGCAGGGTGAATATTGATCCCACCAATATGATGTATCTCCTACTGATAGAAGAAATTACAGTACAAGCTCCAATGTTGAAATAAAATTCATATATCTGAAATATATAGGGTTGTTTGTGTGTGTGTGTGTGTGGAAATCCCCTCAGTGCTGTTCTATTAAAATACAGAATAACTTGAGTACATGCATTCACTGGATAAGCTCAGTCCTCATACTAGAATTTTTTTAACCCTGTTTTTCTGAAGTTGCCACAGTATCCTGGATTTTTGGTAATAAATAGGGTGAAAGTACACAAAGAGAAAAGTATACACTATAATAGTATATCAGTAAATGGTACATTCAAGGTTTTCATTGCTTTGGAAGAAGCCAGGATATGTAAAATGTTAACATGAGTCTAGCCTATGATTTTTAAAGCAGTAGAAAAAACAAACCTCTGGAAATAAATCTCTCCCCCCACCCCCCTCTCACACACACAAACACCTGTCTGTCTATCTCCACCTCTAGGGAGACAGCCAAAATGTTTCAATCTTATGAGTATCAGTCCAGCCTTAAGTGGTTAAGGCACTTGACTCGAAAGTAGGAGATTTTAAGTACTTGTCATTCCTTAAGACATGAAAGCTGGCTGGGTGATTTTCAACCAGCTACTCTTGCAACCCAGTCCACTTCTCAGGGTTGTTTTTGTGGGGAAAATAGGAGACAGGAGAATTATATACGTTGCTTTAAGTTGTTAAGTAAAGGTGGGATATAAATCTAATAATAAATAGTACAATCAGAAAATAATATTATTTTCTCTTTGCTCCCTGATGAAAAGTTGGGTCCATCTTTGATAAGCAGATTTTGCTTTCAGTGAATTTAACCCAATGATTCCTCATGCATATTTCTTGTTAAAATATATTCTCTTTTATTTAACAAATTGATCTCTTACAGTTGTTGACAGATTGTCATTACAGTCTTGGTAATAATTTTTTCTTGAAATATTTTGATACAAATATAATTTAGTGTTTAGTTTAGTGTTAATCATCAGGTGCATTTCTTGACTTTAATGGAAACATAAGTTCTGTGTGAAATTTTTTGACAACTTTCACTTAAAAGTAATCTTTTAATAGCACACTGCATTTAAATTTGAAAAGTGAGGGAAGGTTGATAAATTCATCAAAAGAAGTATGCAGAAGGGTTACAAAATGACTCCATTTTAGCCTACTTTTATTATGAAAAATTTCAGTTCTTTTGAATTGAATTGATGCATTGGTAGTTTTCAATGTATTTTGTAGATTTCTCCCCCTCCCCCATCATACTCCAGTTGATGGGGAGCAGGTTTATGTAGTGCTTAGGGTATGAGGCCATGAACTGGGAGATTGTTTAGGTCTAGTCCCACCTTAGGCAAGAAGCCAACTGTGTGATCTTGGGCCAGTCAGTCAGTCTCAGCCCAAGGAAGGAAGCAGTGGCAAACCACTTATAAAAATGTAAAGAAAACTGCAGGGACTAATTCATGAATCAGCAGGAGTCTGTTTCAAAGACACACACAAACACACAGAGAGAATAACTTAAAATTAATATAAATTAAAGATGAAGAATAATTTAGAATGAAAACTCTTATATTTTTACCCGTATGGTTCTGATACCATGAGGGGAGAATATACTGATTTATGGCTCTTCACTTGAATATTTTGGGTGAGAATGAAAAAGCATAGTAGACATGTGACTATGCTTTCCAAAGAGTAGCTGTATGGTGTGAAGTTACACGTTAAATAATTATGCTTCCTGTTTAATAAAAAGAAGAAAATATTCCAAATTCAAAACAGAAATTATGTAAAATTAAGAATTCAGTCTTATGTTTACATATAATCTTGTAAGATACTTACCTAAAATATCCACTTACTTTCACCTTATTCTACTCTGTGCTTTGTATGTAGGAAAGAGTTATCTGTTTTATGTATTGAAATGCTGATATGATAAATGAAAGCCTTTTTTCTGGGGGAAATAAATTTTACTTCTCTTTTTTGAAAATATAGCTCACTCTTATAATGAGAAATTGTGTATCTTTATTTCTCTATTCCTGTTATTTTGTTTTGCTGAATTTGAAGAAGCAAAATGTGGAATATTTGCTCTGGGCCTACTAAAGGAGTTCATACGAAAAATATAACATACTTAGTAATACCTTTACTACAGGGTATTTTCTTTTCTTGTATAATTTTAGGTGCAGATTATTTACAATGATCAGAACTAGTAGCCCAATTTGAACATGAAAATATGGTATCTTTATCTTTAGCTTAACATTATCTTCAAGCATAGTTAAAAAATACTAGCACTGGGATTTAACATTGTGTGAGCTCAACCAGTGAATAAGTATTCCAATTGTTTGGTTTAGTTTTTTTGTACTAAAATCCCATGGTATATGTTCCACAGTGAAAAGCTGTTCAGGAGTAGTAATAAAAATGCCATATATATTAAAATTTAGCCTGTACTATAATTTCTTTTATCAGTAGTAGACATGTTCTGTACTATGAAACTATGTTTATACATAATGCTCATCCATCCTGACAATGGTAGTAATAGTGTTAGGCTCTTATAGCTGTCTTTTTTTCATTTAATTTTGAAGAAAAGTCCAAAATTATATTAATCTTTTTCCTCCCTAGAGGTGTGAATTGCAAAAACAGACATTTTTCATCAAGATTAAAGTAAGAAAAGCTGAAATTTTAAATAGCTAGGTTAATTTTCATATGTGATTTATTGCTAAATTCTATTTTACTTTTTCTCAAATTTCTACATCATCATCAAATATGCTTTGGTTTCTGCATTCTGTATACATTTTCTCCTTTTCAGTATTACCATTATTTGGATTCTTCTGCATCATATACCTCTGCCAATTTCTTTTAGTTTTAAAATATGTTAACTGTTTCTAGATGAAGTGTTATAGATATGGGAAGACTGAACAGTAATTTTGAATATATGTATATTCATTTAACTACATTTTAAGATGACCATTAATATCATGAAACAATAATACATTAGTGAACATTATTGTAAAGTTGCAAAATTTTAAAATGTATGTCAACAAATATTTTTTAGAAAATGGCATATGATGAATCTAGAAAAATCTTTTTTGGGGTATAATTGGGGGTAATATGTAACTACAAACTGTTCCATTATTATACTAAAAAACAAGGACAACTCCTGATTTTTGTGTTAAAATAACAAACTTGAATTTATGGGCATCTAATGTTCTGCTAATGATAAGTGAACTATTGGTTGTTTCAGTTGAATTACTTCATATATTCTATGTCTTGATTAAATACTGCTTTAAGGGTTAGTTACAGTACTTTGATTTAGGCAAAACTCATCGTTGTACCTGAAAATTGTGCAAGAACCATTTGAAGTCAATATTTCTTATTAAAATTGCATTTGGGGTTAATTGAAGATAGTCAGATGTATTTAAATTGTTGATCATGCCTTTGGGTGAGATGACGTGGCCTGTAATCTGTTCATTCCACTTTATGAGAAACTTGGAAAGGTGGTGAGTCTATCAGATTAATGCTGTGTTTTTGTGTGAACAAACCCTTAAGGGAAAAATAGGATTTTATTTTGAGTTCCTAACTGATAACTTTCAATAGTTTAATATTATAATTTAAATTTAAGAGAGAGCCATTAAAATACATGGCTACATTATAAATGTTGTTTTGTTTCATTGTTGCTTTTGTTTAAATGGTGCATTTGATAAAGTATAAATTATGTGAGATTTCTGAAATAAATAGGGCTGTTTTAGTATTTTTCACATGATATTTTGTTTTATGCACAGATTATGTGGGTTTTAATAATTTGGAAAAATAACCTGATTCTTGGGTAAATTGTTTTAACAGTAATCATCTATTAAAATGTATTGTCCTTTTCCCTTCTGGTAATGAAGTTTGGCTTAGAGATTTAGTTTCCTAAAAATTTCTACAGCTTAATGCTTATAACTAAGCTACAAAAAGCTTTGCCACTTTGGATGTTAGGTTTTAAGTTCAAGACTGGTAAATTATAGTTTCATGTTAACACAAGTTAACATTTTTCCTGCTTCGAGGGAGCTCTAAGCAACAAAGAACACTATTCGTAATTTGAAGAAAACCCCTTCATGAAAGTAGAGACAAACATAAATACTTCTAACCCTTCTGGAGTTCAGACATCTCCCCAAAAAGAAAAAAACATACCAATAAACTTCCTTACACATGTTGCAGTGAACAGCTGGCAAGCAAACTCAGAAAATCAGACTTTTCTTTTTATTATGGAAAAAGACATTGGTGGGAGGATTACATACATATAATGTAAGTGTTAATTAGATTATAAACATCTATAAACCTTTAAATATGACTGTAGCTTGACAGTCTGGTAGGGTCCTGAGCATCTGATCAGGCAGTGGGCAATTTTTTGTCCCCTCCAGCTATCATGTTCACTTCATCATTATTAAGCACTTCATAATGCTTTGAGCATATGTGTGTTTGTACTTGATAAGGAAGAAGGCGAAGCAGTTGAAAAGCATGAGGAAAGAGAGGGTAAATCACAATATTATAAATAAACATAGAGAGTATCGGAGAGAGGAAAACCATATAATTAAAATCAGCAAAATACGTAATGTTTTTTAAAGTGAAAATATTTTTTTCATGTGACATAATTTGGATAAGATGCTTTCTTAACTGTTACTTGGAAAGATAAATACTTAATTGTTTGCCGGTCCAAATGCTTTTAACAAGAACCTCACTAGACTGCCAGTCTTAAGATTAATAGAATTTTTATTTTTTTAAAAAATATAGACCTTGCATGTTCTAAATTTGATCTGTGAAGTGATATATACATCTTGCACACCCCATTTTAAACAATTTAACAGAGATCTCTGGCTCTCTTGTGTGTTTCTAGTCTTGTTTACCTAATTGACTACTTTAGATATAAATGTACATTCTTGAGCTTCGTTTGTAAGACACTTAAAGCTGCTGAACTGCTATCTTCAACTTACATTTAAACTGTATGTTAAGCTGGCGTTGTTTAGCACTGTGCTTTCACATCAGTTACTATAGTATCACAGCTAACCATAACTGACGCTTTGGATTGCTTTTCTGGGTATATTTTAAGCATGTCTCTTGTTTTAATAAAATACCTCTTTAAAATGTAATACTGTTATTCTAGTTTCTGCTTTAATATTTTGCATTAATTTTTGAAGTACAATAAGTATCACTTGGTAAATCATAACAATGCTTTAGTTTTACATATGTGGGTATTATTTTTTCATTTCCAAGCTTTAAATAAACACTAGTAGAGAACTGGAATCTTGACAAACAGTTCTAGGCAAACCCAATTAAAGGAATGTAATGGATTTTAAAAACAGCATATAAAATCAGTTATTTCAATAGTCTAACAAATGGAGCAAAAACCAAACAGATCACCTTACAGGTTTGAAATCACTAGTATGACAAATCAAAGCAGTATTATTATTATGAGAAAAGCTAAATTATTTTATTCAAAAGACAAACTTACCTAGCAGATGATCGATAATTTGTGGATGCAGTCTCTCCAAATACTGAGACTGACTCTCCAGGTAGGATGCTTTTTCTATTAGAAATGCATTCTGCACACTAGCTTTCCAATTTCTTTTTCTCTACTGTCTGTGTGGCTGCCTCATTTGCTGGTGCTGCTTCATCTTGTGGCTGTTTGCTTCCAGTTTACTCCCAGTTATTCCATATCCTTTGGGTTGACTCTGTAAGTGATACTGAGATTACTCTTCTCTTAAGATGCTAACAGACAAGAACTGGACTTTGAATCTTTCAAACAATAGACGCAAAGACATCAATTCTAGTTAACTCAAGTGTTCAGCATTTATCAAATATTAATTGAAAGCTAGAACACCCAGTAAATCCCATCTGCTTTTTGCATATAAATTCCAATAGTGAAAACTTGTTTCTGTTTAAAAAAAATCCACTATATTGAAGAAGTTATCCCAAAAGGTAGGGTCAACAAAAATGCTCTTCAGGTTCTGCTTTAACTTTTCACCTGCACAGGCTGCATTTGATAGGAATGTTGAACAGTATGCTCTTCTGTGCTTCTGTCAAACACAGATGTGAAATGCTGCTTCCAAACAGAGGAGAAACTCCCCAAGGGTGTAATGTGTGTTGTGTCATATCTCAAGACAGTGAGTATGCATGGCATCAATGAGTTGCTTTATATGAGCTATTTCAAGTCAGGCACTGAACTGATAGGCTAATATTTTCCAGACATAATCTACTAATTATTTCTTCTGATGGTCAACAGTATCAGTAGATAGAGAATTTAAATGATTGCATTTATGTATGGCTTATGTATGTCTATTTCATGTTGAATAGCTTCTTGCCCAGAAACCCAATTACTAGGAAAGTGGACATATATTTTTATAAGGAGGCATTTTCCCCCTAAGCTAAAATCTCTTTTGTACTTAATATCTCTAAATAGTAATCAAAATTGTTATTATATTTAAAGTTTCTTTAATTACTGACTTATTTCACACTATATATTTCAAATCCAAATCTTGTTTCCTTTTAAAAAAAATCTTTTAACGATGTCTATGTAGAAGAATGTTCCAGTCTTTCTTTTTTAAAAAATAATGTGTGTTTAGGATTACAATACAATTTCTAGTCTCTTGCATTTTCCATTTAAAATGTGGCTTTTGAATGCTTCCTGGGTTTGATTTTCTTTCATATACTAGAAATCAGAAAAATTAACAGAACTTAACTAATGCTCCATCTGAGTGTCTTCACAGAAGACTTCTAACAACAGGATGCTCCTCTAACTGAAGGGAAGTCATTACTTGCATGCAGTTTCTTGTACCCATGAAAGTTTATTCCAGAGATTTTGGATAGCCTCAGCCACCTCCTTTTTTGTTCCAGCAGAAGGCTTGTGGAGCATCAAAATCACAGGTAGCTAATTGCTAACAGAAATAAGAAAACAAATTGCAATAGGCTTGTGACCACCGTTTTAATATGTATCATTCTTTTGGTTCCATATCCAAGTCATTGATGGATTGTTCCACTTAATTAATGAAATTTGTTCTAACTATGCCATCCATACTTCTTTTCACTTTACACATGCTCAAAATTAGATAGCTTGGTCCTAACGTATGCTTTGCCTCTGTGAAATTGACCTGGCCTGTACAAGATTATGAAGACAAATAGTTACACAGAATAATGTTCATCTTCCTTACAAAGGCCAGGATCACAGCTACGATGTTTTAAGATGGGAATGGGTTTAAAATGCTAAAGAATGTTCAGGTCACATGCTTGCAGAAAATTTCTGATTCAGTGTAAAAGCCATACATTTGTATGGGCATGCAGAAACTCATGAAAATGTTGAAAAAAATATGTATCAGTGTTAATTAAGAGATGGAAATTTAGCAGTTCTAAACTAATAAAGTTCTGAATAAATACAAATGAAATGTCCTTTACAGTGTTATGAGCAGAATTAAAGAATTAGTGCTATATAAATATTAGAAACAATGTTTGGTCGAACCTTGAAACAATACCATTTCTGATAAATAATTTAAGTTATCAAAATTATATCTACTGCATTTGCCAAATATAATTGAGCAAAATTATTGAGAAGAACAAGTAATGTAAGCACTTTTCTTCTTCCTTCATTTAATTATAATGGGTCATTTTATGTACACGCCATAATCTTAGCTTCCTAGAGCATATACCTTGGTACATAGTCTAAGCTGAGAAAAGCCTGTCTGTTTTTCTCATGCCTATCTCCCAGGGGTATATATTTAGCAAATTTATCTTGATCAAAGTGCTAGCAAGTGTGTGGCAAACCTTTATAATGATTTAATCTTACAGTAAATCTTAACAGATTGATTTGTGAGAGCTAAAACTAGAGCAAAGTTGAGACTACTTTTCAAAGAAGAAACAAAGAGAAGTGCTCTTTTGTAGCAAACTTGCAGTTACCATGGCTTTGGTGTTGGCTGGTCAAGGATATCTCCCACCTTAATATTTTACCTCCATTTTACATCTGCATCCAATCAAATTCCAGAGAGAGAGTTTGGAAGATGGACTTGGAAGAGGGAAAGAAATCTAAATAAACTTTGCTCTAATTTTACTTTGCTTTTCTGATAATTTGCTAGGAATAGGTGTTAGTTTAGCTTCTTATTAGACATAGTTCTCATAGTTCTCATAGGAGAAGATGAGGTAGGTAGGGTTTTGATTTTTTTAAGAAAAGGAGGAAGTCTTAAAAGCACCCAAAATAATGCCAAAAGATCAGAAAGGATTCCGAGAAGAAGAAGCTGAATACTAGAGGATCTGACTGATACCCAAACTGGCAGCTAAAGGACCCACATTGAATTGAATGGATGGTTCCAGTAGGTGTTGAAGGTAGACTGCTGGTCTTTTTTGGTTTCTATCCAATAATGGACTGTTTAACTCGCAGTGCACTCAGCATAAGGATTTATGGGATTCTGGTGAGATTGAGAAAAGACTCACCAAAGTGTTTGAGAGCAGAAGCCAAGGATCAGATGAGTTCTGAAAAGGAAAAGTTACATGTGCTAGAAATAGATGGAAGGAAAGCAAAAGCTAAGTTTTATGTGTCTGGGGATCACGAGACAACCTAAGGTCACCTGTCAGGTTTCTGAATTGTAAGTGATGGTAAATTGCCAATTCATTTCATAAGCTTTTTTCTTAACCTAGGCAGATAAACAGAAGGCCTATTAATTAATAATGTAAAGATGTGGTTATATATCAGGAATGCACATCGTTAGGCACATATCAGAACAGGTAAAACACAAGCTGCTTTGCCATGCAAACTGCCCCCATAAGAGAATATAAACTCACTTTCTAGGAGTGAAGCTGAAAAAGTGAAAGTGCTTTCCACTAAAATTTGGCTGATACCCAAACTATTTCTTCCAAACTTTGCAAATGATAGTTTAAAAGGGGGCTGTCAAAACCCAAAGGACCTGTGTCGCCTGTGTAGCCTTACCTGCTTTAGTCAGAGCCTTGAACCCACATAAAAATGTCCATTCATGCATACAAACATTGATATCCTTGGAAACATAATTGGACAACATTTTTATATATTACTGAATTTGTAACAGACGTGTGTGTTTGTGTGTGTGTATGTGTATTGCATGATCTAAATGGAAGCAGAAAAGGTGAAGATATATTTATAATACACATTTGAAGGAGATCTGCTCTTCAAATAAGAGCTATTTAGTTCTTTTTCTTTTTTGCCAATTTTATATACATATTATATATTTTTTAAAAGTTGCTTTGTGAGCATTCAGGGCAGTACATATTAACGTAAAGTAATTATTTAGTATTTCAGTTTAAATCATTCCATTTGGTGAACTGAATATATGATTACTGTCTAACTGAATTAAATTTTTCCTAAAGCTATAATTTTAACATTTGGCTTAGTCTTCTGTATATTCTATTATTTTTGTCTAAGAGAACTGGATAACATTTCATAAGCAATCAGAAAT
>JANHFL010004083.1:158630-190090 GCA_032468155.1 Oxyrhabdium leporinum | reverse complement strand
AGAGACCTGAGAATAATTAGGGAGGCTCAACGAGACCTGAGAAGAATTAGGGAGGTTGCCGGCCCGTTATCATCCCACATTGTGTTGCACCATGGGTGTAGCTTGGTTTATGGATGTTTGCAACATTTATGTTTCCAAGCGAGTCTTTGCAACATTTCCTAGGTCTTCTTATCACTTATGGATGTTTCCAAGCGAGTCTTTGCAAGGTCTTCTTATCACTTATGAGTCTCTGCAACAATTTTTGAAGGCATAAAGAGGTGGATTTATATGGATGAACTATTGCAATGCACTGCCAGTAAATCAGCATAATTTTTCCTAAAAAAAAGCTTTTCTGTGCATTTTAAAATAAGAAGAGTGCTACAGTATATTGGAGTAAATAATTTATGATACTTAGGATATCTGAACTTTAAAAAAATCCTTCATTGTTTTACTATAATTTCTTTGACAAAGTTTCCAGAGATTATTGATAAATATATTTTACCCAGCTATGTATTTTCATCAGTAGAATGGGATTCATTTAGTGTACTTTGCAGTGCAACTCAAATTCAGAAAGTTGGGTGAATATCCAGACATATTTCTTAGAATTGGAGGACTTTAGTGGGAAAACATAAAAGAAGGTCTTTAGTGCAATGTTTCCTAAAGATAGGTAAATGAGAGGTTTTAATTTTTTTGCTAATTAGCAGAAATTAAAATTATTTTTAAAATATTGATATTCAAAGTGTATGCATATTGGAAAAGTCTGATTTAATGTATAAATTTCAGTTTTCCTAAGTACAAGATAGTTATCATAAAGCACAGAGTATGCAAGTTTGGTTGTTGTAGATAATAAGTTTGATCCTTGTGATTCATATTTAAATGATTTCAGTGCTTCTTAGGAATATTCAGATCTAAGTGCTTAAGAAACATCATTTCCGAATCTAATTGTTCTTAATGAAGCATATCTAAAACTTGTGACTGGTAAATAGTTTGAATAAGTATTATTGTAAATTACTAAATTAAACATTTAGTCTTTTATAATGATTAAGTGTTTTATCAACATAGAGTGCTCTGTTTAAGTGATTTAATGATTCATTTCTATAGTTTGATGGAGCTAAAACATTAATATTTTAATGCTAATAATGTATATAACGATAATGCTAATATAAAGTAAAATAAAGCAGCAAGAAACATAAAAAGCAGAGCAAAGAAGGATAGTTTATTATATGATATGCCAGCTGACATAATTTCTTTCTTATTTAAACTTCAATGTTTTCAGTGAAATAGAAAAAGAGCTCAGGTTTTTAACTGATGGATAGTTTTATAGCTAAGCCACTGCGGTTCTAAATTAATAACATAGTTGTAAAGTGAACCATTGACTTTGCTTCGTAAAACATTGCAAAAGGTGATCACATGACTCCAGGACATTGCAACTGTCATAAATATGAGCCAGTTATCAAGTGTTCGAATTATGATCATCCATGAGGATGCTGTAATAGTTGCAAGTGTGAAAAATAGCCATAATATAGGCTGTATATGTAGGCCATAATATATACCATAATTTACATAAAACAATCTAATTAACATCTATAAGTGAGCTCCAGGATACAGTTCATATTAAATTATGATGTAAGCAGTAAAATTATATTAAATATGGTAACATTTAAAATTACAACAAAGTAATAATATCTAAAACTATGAGTATCAACAAAGTAATAATATCTAAAATTTAAATAAATTATGGTTACAAAGAATGCATTGCAAGAGATTGAACCATCAGGGTCTAACAGATCCTCTGTAGTGCTACACAAAACCTAGAAGAAATGAAGAACATGTTCTATAGCAGGGGTGTTAAACTCGTGTCATCACGGCGGCGTCACATGATGTATCAGGACTATTTTCCCCTTCGCTAAACCGGGCGGGGGCGACTCAAGCACGTGACACATCTGGCCCGCGAGCTGCGAGTTTGACACCCCTATTCTATAGTGTCCACCTTCCAGAATCACAGAAGCAGAATCTTTCAGCCAGTGGTATTTTTTTTTAATATTTACTGTCCACTACTGCAGAGGGTAGAGATGGCATTGGACAAGAGAGAAAGCTTACCAATGGCTGCGTGTTTCTAGTTGTGTCAGGTGTAGCTGGCAGCAATGCAATATAACTGTTGAGTACTGGTGTCAGGAAAGCTAGGGTCTTCCCTAATCTGTTTGCCGCTCTGTATCCTTTAACCTTTGCTTCAGGGTTTGTTTCGCCTGATCATATTCCATCTTAAATACTGAAGAGGGAAAGGAGCCTAGACTTAAAAGATTAGATTCAACAGCTTTGACCCATGTGAATTGAAAATTGTCCTGAATGGTTTTAAGCTTTGAGGATAGAAGTTGAGTTTTAACCAAAGGTTTATAAAACTTAGATTCACCCAGGAGTCAACTTATATCATACTTGTCTCCAGTCATAGAACTATGTTTGCGTTTTGAGATTCAGTGTACATTTGAGGCCCAGTGTGATATCTCGAGATTGGCTCTGATAAATTTGGATTGTACCCAAAGCTGAAGGCCAACCATAATAGCTTAGCCTGAAAGAGCTTAAGTGCAGCTGGAATGTAATATCCTCCATTGGACTGGAAAATTTTAAGGATGACATTGGCAGATCTTTGTCTAGTAATAGCAGCACATTCACAGTGAGCTTTTCTCAAGCCAGTAGCCTCCATGACTGCTACTAAATAATCAGAACTAATCAGAACTAATCACTTGTTCTATTTTATGGCCATTAATGCTCCATAAGCAGAGCTTTGGCTTTTCGACAGAAGTCATAATCTTGGTTTTCTGATTTTCAGGTTATCATTGCTGCAGTATGAGACCAAAGTTCTCAGAGCTCTTTTGAGGTCTCTTGATGTTCTGGAAAGACCCACAGTGTTGTCTGCATAGAACATCAGGGCAATGCTGTGAGCCCCTAGTTTAGGGAGTTGGAAATTTAGATTTTTTTTAGACATCTCACCATATCATTGATATAAAAATTGAAAGAGCAGGATAAAGTACATTGCTGTTTTATCTCATTTCAAGTTTAACTGACTTCGAAAGAAACATTTACATATTGCATCTGACCTTAAGAATCATATTAGAGTGTGGAACATGAATTAAGTGGAGAAGCCTACAGTTGATTGATGTGGCTTCCAGGTTTTCCCTTACTTTGGTTTTGAATACAGAATACAAAAGATGCCTTAAGATCTATGAAGGTAGCATACAATGATATCACATTGCTCTTTGAATATTTTCTGATCAAGTGCTGTAGGGCCAAACATTCTTCAATGGTGCCTCTACCTTCTCTAAAACTGACCTGCTTCTGCTTTCAATTTTCCCTGATTCAGCCATTCCTTACTATTATTGTAGAGGTGGTTAGTATAAACTTTGCTGATTATATTAAGCAGACTGGCCTGTAGTTAGTAAAGTAATCTCTCTTTACCTTCTTAAAGATTGGGGACACATCCAGTGATATCAATATGGGTAAAGAGCAATGACAAGATTGAAGCCCACCACTCTGTTATTTTTCAATAGTTCCGAGGGAATAGTAAGAAGTTGTTGTTTTTTCTGAACTTCGTAAAACAACTTAAATTCTTTATCCATGTTTCATTTTATGACTTTCAAAATTTAATATAGAATATTGATAGTTTCAAAATTGTGAGATTAGTAAATATAAAGTTTAAAATCTGGTATGGTTTTAATGGTCTGTTTTGATTGGATTTAAGTAAGCAGAGTATGTATATATTTGCTTTACCAAGTCATAATTTTGATAATTTGTCAATTTTACCACTTTTTAAAAAACTTCCTAATCAAATCTTTGTTTAAAAGTGATTTTTCAAAATCATTCTATCAAACAGCATATTCTTCTGAGTTTGTCTACATCAAGAAAGACCTAAATATTATTTTGTTAGCTGGTGTAGTTGGTCTTCTATGAAAGAAGTATGCTAAATTGTAATATTCTCCAAGTTTAAAATAGTTAAGTCACTTTCTCTTTCAGAACATGAAATCAATTCGATAGATAACATTTTAACTATTTTAAGTAATGAGGATGCTGAAAATATATATGAATTCCTGTGTTGCTGATGGTGTAGGGTGCAGTAGTAACATTTTATCTGTGTATATGTTGACAACTGATATGTATTTGTGTGTATGTTTATGTATATGAATATGTATGTATGTACACACACACACACACACCAGTTGTCAGCAAGGAGTTTCACTTTTTTCTGGCAGCTGTATGAGTGACTGGAAAGATTGCTTCCTGAGTTGTGTCTTGTATCTAAATAAAATGTACTAGATTTTATAGCGAGCGTCTGCAAGATGGTTTATCCTACAGATGTAATATATAGATTCCTTTTATTTGTTAATTGATCTTATGATTGGGATTGAATAATACACAGCAGATTGTTCAAGGTATAGAAATGGAACTAATGTTCAATATATAGAGATGGAATTAAAATATGCATTCTAGTATGCCAGATATTAGAGCAGAGATACAAGATAGAACTGGTGAGTGAATGATCAAAGTCTTATTGAACCCCACTGAAAACAGAACAAGCAAAGTATCTAGGAGCAACAATGCGGATCATGATAAGAACAAAGCAAGATTTAAATATTGTAAAGAAAAAAGCAAAATCAGGAAAGTCTGAAAAATATGTTTGTTCAGAGAAGTATATGGAGAGTAGGAACCAGGAATTGGATGAGACCAAGATTACCAATTAGATTCAAAAGGACAGATGTGATTTGGCTCATTCACAGGCATGAATGTACTATGTGTCAGAAACACTTTAAAGCAACTGTGACTTTTCTTGTAGTTAAACAGCTATTCCTGGAATGACGCATTTTAAGGTATTTCCAACAGGGGCTATATGTTTGTTCACATGTGTTCTGAATCACACTTCTCCATTTGAAATGTAAGCTTTTCAGATAAATGTTGAAGTGCTAGTAGGCAAATGCTATGAAAGACTGCTCTTGCTTCCTTTCTCCTTGTTTCAAAACAAAAAGTTTAATAAGGTATTTTTGTAACACAAATATATACACTCTTTTATAGTTTCTTTTTGTGTGTGTGTTCATGAGAGCTAAAGATAAGAGTGTAATAATAAGATACTGTCTGCCTTCTAAATCTGTGGCAATAGATCTGAGTATGCTTGTATATTTGGTGCAGTCATATTTCTATTACTATGCAGCGATTTCAGTAGTGAGGTTTTAGTTTCTAGTTTAAATGTAATACTGAATATTTAACATTAAACTGCATGTGTTTCTTCCACTAATATATCTGAAAATATAACAGTTCTGTTAATAATATATGTCATGTCAATAGTCATAAAGGTGCTATTTTAGGTTTGAAGTTGTTTGGGACTTTAAGCACACAATCTAAAATATTCTTTTGGAATTAAGAGTTCAAAATATTTCTACTTTCTGGGAACTAGTTAAACAAGCAAAGGAGTGAAAAAGGATAGATTTGTATTAGTATCAGTATCCTACCAATCTAGAGTCAGTATCCTACCAATCTAGAGAAACAACAAATTTTGTTGCCATACAAAATTTGACCCACTTTAGTAATTTCAGATGTAAATGACCCGAGTAGTAATAAAAAAAGCACCTTGTACCTCTTTGTAATAGGAGGGGTTGGATTTAATTGGCTAATATCAACTCAGGTAGGCTTTGATCAGTGACTTTGTTATAATTGAGCTGCCTGGCTGTGGTTCTATATAATAAGCATTCTTGAACATAACTGGAACTACATTATTAACATAGATATAAAGATGTGCATTTTAATAATTTTCTGCAGGAAACAAGTCCAGCTTCTTGAATGCTGATTATTTCTTCTAAAATATATATTTTAGAGATAATTATTTTCAATACAGCTGTTTTTGTTTAGGAAAAATTGGCAGGACTTCCAGTATAATTTTTTTGTTAAGAAAAAAATATTACATGACATTATAAGTAAATTGTAAAGTCTATATCTGAAAGTAAAATGTGTTACTCTTGCTTTTCTTTGCATTTTAAAATATGTTCCTACTTGAAATTGATTTTCTTTATCATATGTTAAAAGTTTTAGCATTAAAAGTCATGTCCTTAATAATAATTTATCAAAGTTACATTATAGTCAACTATAATGATAATTAAACGTAGCATGTTTGAACTTTTTATTATTTTTTTATAATATTTGTAGGATTACCAAGCCATTAACTTTTGCTGACTGTGTTGGTGATGAACTACCTTTAGGATGGGAAACTATTTACGATCAACAGATTGGTGTTTATTATATGGACCACATAAATCGTGAGTAACCAGTTTTGTTTTTAAGTTATGCAGTTATATAGTCAATCTTGGATCCTAAATATTCATTCATATATACACAAATCAGAGTTGGGCAAGGGAGAAAGATACAATAAAATTATAAAATTATTGCTATTGTGGATGCTGTCCTGCAATATGAAGAAATATGCACAATTCTCATGGGTTTAGGATTGTCTTTGCATAACTTGTTATGCACAATTCTCATGGGTTTAGGATTGTCTTTGCATAACTTGTTTGAAGGTATCTGTCATGACTTATTTTATTGGAGATAGAACTTTTGAATAATATTCGCAAGCTTGATATGTGCACATGTTCAAATATCTGGAATTTTATATAAATTCTTTTTTCCTCCAAATTTTGGATTTAATATTGCTTTTTAAAAATCTTTAGAGACTTTCTATTGACTAGCCATAGTAGAAAAGTCCAAGATACTGCCTTCGAATTAGATTAAATGGCAGATGGACAATGGCAGCAGACAGAGGAAAGAGCAGAAGAAAAGACAATGGAAAGAGATGAAAATGAAGGATTAAAACTGAAAGAATAGGACTTTGTAGATAAAAGAGTGAACCTGGCTATCTTAAATTAAGAATCTAGTTTGTTATAGTGTATTAGTTATACATCAGTTTCTTGCTTAAATGTTACTAATTAAGAAGCTGACCTGATTTTACAGTGTTGAGAGAGCAAGAGTTCTCAGTGTGCTGATTTAAAAGTGTTAGTTGAAACATATGCTTTCTAATCCATCACTTGTTTGGTAGACCCATTTAAATCTATTTTGAGCTGGATTCTAGAGCAGCGATATCAAACTCGATTTCATTGAGGTCCGCATCAGGGTTCTGTTTGACCTCGGGGGCAGTGTTCCATCGAAGTTTCAAAAAACCACTCAGCACTCAGATAGTAATTAATCCAAATCAGAGTTTATTGAAGAAACTATGTTGGCACATCTGGGAAAAACCTGAATCTGAAAACCCTGGTTTTTCCCCACCCAAAAGAATTCAAAGATCCACCGCTTCTCCACCATCATACATCACATTCCCCAATCAAAGCTTATACCCATCTTCCCTCATCCATCTTGTCACTCCTCTTCCAGGTTCTAACTAGGATGGCCTTGACACATCTACCAAGAATGTTATGTCTAAATTATCTTCTAACTACATGAGAAAGTAAACCCCCCTTATTTCCCATACACTTTATTGTAGCAGCTTGCAGAGGCCTCGCAATTATGGCTTCCAAAGCTGACAGTTTACTGGGGCTAGACCGTTATACCCTTTGTATTCATTAGCATAATACTGATTGACAGTAATAATTTTCTTGTTCTTATCAGAAGTCTCAGTCTGTGTTAGTACATCCTCAAATGGGAACTGGCTTGCCTATTTAGCTAAAGATGCCATCATCAGTTTGTAAGATTATTGTTGTAGAGCCATTGTTTCAGTTTAGAGATAATTTCCTCTTGTGGTGCAAGACTCCAAAAAATTTAACAGATCTTTCATTTTGCTTCTAAAATCCTCATATAAAAGGTTTGTTTGCCAATGTGAGGCTTTGAGGACACAGGGGGAAAAAGTTTGATTCCGTTCCTTTCCCCTAAATGTTATCTCTGCTACCTCTTCTGCCAAAAGCAGTATTTTTTATATTTTACAAAAAGAGAGGTGGATTTTCCCGATGATGATATTATTTACAATTTAAAAGAAATATTTTCATTTTAATTAAGATAAAGAAATTGTGTACCTTCTGATAAAATTACATCTTTTTAAACAGAGGGCAGCTATTTCTTCTAAAGTGAATTGATATACTTGATACTGGAGAATTTTACATTCTTTTCCTCTTTCTTGACCTCAGGGCTGTCAAGTTACTTTGCCTAGGAAGGGCATCCATGGTGCTGATTGTGGATGTTACTTGATGGAGCCTGGGGCACTTTCACTTGCTTTTTTATAATTAATAGAAAATGCAAAAATAGAAATGTCTTTCTTTAGTTGCACCTTTCGGCGCCGTTCCCATTTGTTTGTACTGATAGCTTAGGATAAACAGTGCATAGTTGTGGAGAGATCATTATTTTGCTGAAAATTGTAATGAGGTTTATTGAATTTATCTGTTACCATCCAAACAGTGAATAACTATTCCTTAGCTGTATAATCCTATAGCTTGTGGTCAGATCAACTTTCTTGTTGTTTCTGTAATTCTTTTAGCAGCTGCTATGAAACCATGAGTTTGTATGTGCAAATTTTCACCCCAGTGACTGATGTGTTGTGTGTTGTATGTATGTTTTGTTCTACCCTTGTACATGGTAACCTAGTGATTAAGATGCCAGGCTTGTCAACTGAAAAGCTGGCAGTTTGAGACCCAAGTATGTCATGACAGGGTGAGCTCCGTTCCTGCTAATCTAGTAGTTCAAAAGCATGCGAATACAAGTAGATAAATAGATACCACTTTATCGGCAGGTAACAGCATTCCGTGCACCTTGGTGTATAATCATGACAGTCACATGACCACAGAAGCATCTTCAGATAACACTGGCTCTTTTGGCTAGGAAAGGGAGATGAGCACTGCCCTCTAGAATAGACACAACTAAATAGAGGACACCTTTACTTTTTTTCCCTAACAGTTATGTGTATGAGTATATTAGAAGCACAGGGCTCCATTCTGGGTGATATGATCAGGAGGGAGAAGGGAGCAATGTTTACAATGAGTACTTGGACACTTTCTGAGTCACTGATCAACTTTTTCCATAGGGATACATGGGGGATATTTTTTCTGAATTTTTTTTCTCTGCAGCTCCAAGCCATCACCGGTCCATTTTTAATCTGATCTTTCACTGGCTTTTCTCAAATAGGACCAAATCGGGTCCTATTCTCTTCTGGTTTCTGAGAATTAATCTGCTGGAGATGGATAGAATTCTGTGCAATTTGACACAATTTATTTCCAGTTGTCCACTAACTTGAGAAAAATCAAACATAAGCTGGCAGGAAAATCACAGAAAGGTCATTTAGCCCTTTGCCAACTTAAAAATGAAGTTATGTCACTTATGTTGTTGATATATATCTTACTCTCCGCTGAGAATTGGACCATAATTTCAACTCTTTGGAATATAATCCAGAACAGAATAATCTGGAAATAGGAACTCAAAGGACAATTTCTCTTTATAGAAAAGTTTGAACTGCTTACCCATGAACATTGTGAAACATGTTGTTCATTATTCTGTCTCCAATAAGTTTATTGGACTTCTAAAAGTACAACGTTCTTCAGTTCTGTTCGCTTCATGACTACTAGTTTTCAAGTTTCCTTTGTAATGTAGAGACTATAGAAATGGTTCAGAGGGTTGTGTTATCAACAGCATTTACTCTACCAATTGTTTCCCCCTTTCTCCCATTAGATGTTTTGGATAAAGTTCTGAGTCACTAGATATGCACTAGATTTAGCTTTTTCTATGAGTCATAAGGAGGCTGGGATAGGTATGGAAAATACTGCTGACAGATTTGGCTTAGGAAACTGCATTGTAATGAAGTCTGGGTGAGCTCGATAGTCAAAATATATTAGTTTTGTTTTGGTTATTTTCAGATCTCCTTTCTTAATTTCTATAAATAGTGAAACTGTGCAAAACTTTGAAGGAGCAATTTCCTTCTGTGAAAGTTCATCGAATTTCTCCTTCAGTCTGTAGTGCAAAAACAAAAGCAAAGTTTTCTAACACATTTTAAAATCAAAGAAAACAGTTGTGTTGTTTGCTTCGAGTCTTTATCCAGTAGTTCCAGTAGTCTGTTATCAAAACCTACTTGCAGCTCCAGAAACCAGCAGATAAAGGCCTCAAGGTGACAAAACATGTCTCCCTAAGGGGAAATCACTTCATCTCAATCACAAAAAGCACTTTAGCAAAGTGAGGCTATTTGCTTTATTAATGTGATGTGTTTGCGTTATTAATCCAGTCATTAGAAAATCAGTTGTACCCTGCTTTATCAGTTCAGTGGCGCTTCCAGTGACCAGCCATATGCAATCAGGAAACTCAGAAGCATGGACAGGAAGTTCATAACCTTCCTCTTTTGTTGCTTTTCAACACATATGCTGTCTATGATTCAAAATATGATAGCCCAGTCCTACATTGATTTGCTCAATTCAATTTAAAATCACTTTGAAATTGGTAGCCGCCATCACATCTGATAGCAATAAATGCAATAATGTTTCTTATGCCTTATGTAAAAAGTACCTACTTTGAAAGTATGCAAATGTGGGCAGATAAATAGGTACCACTTTGGTGGGAAGAAACAACGCTTTGCAACGTCATGCTGGCCACATGACTGGCTTTGAAACGGAGATAAGTGCTGCCCCCCATAGTTGGCAACAACTAGCAGAGTAAAATCCCTAGAGATTTTCAACGAATTCCTTTCAACTAATTTTTACCTTTCTCCTAGTATGCCCAATTGATACTTTCATGCAACACAGTAAGCAGAAGCATGCTTTCATAAACTGTAATTTTTACTTTATTTTTAAAGACACACTGATTTCTTACCTTTGTTTCTTACCTAAAGGGCATTTGCATGTATTTCTCTGCCCATCTTTGTCCATCTCCCTTCCCATCTTTACTAAACATTCTGATAAATAAAAATGTATCTCTTGGGTATATCTTTTTCCATTTATACATAGTCACTCATTCTTCTTTTGTACTGTCCAAGCTGCATACAAAGTAAGTTAAAATATTGTTCCCTCCGTTTTCCCTGTCAGATGCTACTGCCTTGGCTTTGATATATTTAACATTAACCATATGCAGTCTGGGTTCTTCTCCAATAAAACATTATCATATCATATCATAGGGGTTAGTTTTAAAAATGGGGTTTTAAAGGAATTTTTATATTTTTATATTTTTTATGTGAACCGCCCCGAGTCCTCGGAATGGGGCGGTATATAAATTTAATAAATAAATAAATAAATAAATAAAAGTACAAGCAATTCTTGTACATTTACCGATAAATACATTCAACCATGTATGGGACATGATCCACCTCGTCTTACTCCTTGTTCAGTGTTAAACCCTCCTTACGCATTCCTTTTATTCTCATCTACAATTTACTTCCTATATATAGTATTCTTCCTGCATTTAGCAACCAGTCTTCAAGACCATATTTACACAAAAGATTTCATAATTCTTGCCTATTGATTTTCTGATATATTTCTATAAATCAGCAAAGACACTTTCCCAGTAGTGATGTCTCCTGCAAATGCTCGGCCCAGAAGAAAGCCACACTCAGGATTCTGCCAAAAATCTTCTTAGTTTACTACATAAACTAATTCCTCTGTGGTTTCTGCATTCACTCATGCTTCTCTTTGTACAGAGGAAGAATAATATCTTTCGGTCATCCAGTATGAATGCACACACACAACACACATTGCACAGCTGTGTCATAGCAAACATCATCACATTTTAATTTTTCTCCAGTTAAATCCTCTACCTGCACTAAAAGGTGCTTTTTCTTCTTCAAAAGGAACTGGACTCTTTTTTTTTCCTTGAGAAGGAAGAGCAAAACATTTCACTTCCTTGAGAAAGAATATCAAAACATTTTGCTTCCTTGAGGGAGAAGAACAAAACATTTTACTTCCTTGAGGGAGAAGAACAAAACATTTTGCTTCTCATCCAAGAAGTTTCAATAGTTGTGATAGTGGGAGGGATGGAAGATACCTCCCACATCCAGTCTCAACTGTCAGTACCTATCCTTCCAATCCCCCCACCATCACAACTGATGAAGCTTCTTGGATGAGAAGCAAAATGTTTTGTTCTTCTTCCTGAAGGAAAAACAGTCCAGTTGCCTTTGAAACAACTATGACTTGGATGACTGAGAATCTCCACAGACACTTTATCTGCACTATTAACATTTTCCAAAATTTCCACAGCATTTGTGATATGCTTTTCACCCTTTTTGCTCGGACACTAATATTTATTGCACTTCTTTCAGTTTGATTCATCAACATATCACTAATAATTCTATGCAGTCTTCTAAAATATTTGCAGCGTTCCTCACAACCATTTAATCCCAAATCATTTCATCACCTTATTAAAAATCCATTTGTTCTGCTTGCAGGGTCAATGCTTAGCCCTCTTCATTCACTTCTAGATACATTTTTAAAAAAATCTATAAAACTCTATGTATTTCCCTTCCTCTTTTAGTATTAACTGTTCTTGACTTTTTTGATTATGTACTGCTTTTCCATAAACACATTATATGAGATTTATTATACAAGCATGTCATAATCTTTGTCTCTTTTTCATTTTTTTGCAGCAGTCATTCTTCTATACATTTCCCTTCTCATTTGGCAGCTTATTTCACTTCTTCATTTTACCAAATAACTTTCCCCCATGCATTTCATTATGATATTCTTTTTACTCTATTCTAAGCAGCTTCCATGTCCTCATTCTTTAAGTGCACTCTACATTTATTCTGTTGGGAGATTAATCTGTCAAGATATTAAGACTGTCAAGATATTTTCATCCATGGCTAGTACATTCAGTTCATGTGTTCAGTCTTGTTTCTTTCATTTCTCTCTTTTTCTTCTACATTCAGTTTTTTGAAAGATCCACTGTTGGCACTACAAAGGAAAGAAACACCCAGAATTTCCCTTCATTCTTGTATCCTTCATGAATTCTCACAATCTATAATTATAAACTACAGTCACTATTTGAAATACTTTTTAATAAGTAGATATTCACCTGAAACTATCCTCATTCATTCTGAGTCTCTAAATTGTTTCATCCCCACCCATCCATTCATATCATCTTGAGAATATTTTTCCATATGTGTGTTGTTTCATATTGTTCCATATGTTTCCACATATGTGTGTGTGTCTGTATTTATGTATATATATGTATGTATATATTTTCTATTTTCTATTTAATATAGCTATAAATTTTAGATCTATGTGGTGTGCAAATCTGTAGTACAGTGGCATGCTTTGTAAATGTTGGGCAACACAGAACAAATGTGAAACATCAGCTGCATGACACCAAACTACCTAAATATTTTAGGCCTATGCCCCAATTAATTACTCATAAAGAATCTATATATAAGCCTGCAGACACTTCTAGTGCCATCAGTTAAAAAAAAGCTTAGATGAGACTGAAATTTCCGATAATTGCTGTGAAAACTAGCTGTTTCAAAAAGTCCAAATTCCATTTTATAGTATTTGATTTGGCATATAAACAAAAAAAATATCTGTATTTGTGCAAAAAGTCTAGGGTCAATTCGAAATAGGCAATATAACAGTGAAATGGTGTTAAGATACAAATTTGAAATAGTTCTTTGATGCTTTTCAATAAAGGCAATTCATGACAATAGAAAAACAAGTAATCATCAATGGGCATCAAATGAGTTAGTACTGGACTCCAAAACTGTTACGGAATTTTCTTCCTCCATGACCTCAAAAAGATATTATCTACCAATACAAAGGCACTCTTAAAACCTAATTTCAAAGTTTAGAAAGAAAGAAAGAAGTTTTGACACCTGAGCTTTACCTCTTTTTCTATTTTTTGATCATTCTAAGCAAAAGAATATGCATATTCAATGCAAGAAATAAAAAGATAGAAAATATTATAGAGTTAGAGCTTTAATTAATGGTGGGAAGAAACAACGCTTTGTGTCAATGACACTACTTAACCATATCATCTTCTGCCATCCCCCTTTCCTTTTGCCTTTAATCTTTCCCAATATCAGGGTCTTTTCCAATGAGTTCTACAACAATGCCTTATTCAGACTAAAATTACCAAAAACACTAGAGTATTCTTTGGAGTTTGGCATTCAGACCAATCAGCTATCAATAGACACATAGAAATAAAACATATGTGTACATCATTCAAGAGACAAGAAAAGGAAACAAAAAGACAGGAATATATCCTCTCGATCAAACCAACATTAGGATAACACTAAACAATCAAGCAGAAAACAATGCCCTAATCAAGAATCTATAAAGGAGAAAAATCACCCCACCACCAACATTGACACAGCAAGCTACCTTATATAAACTAAACACTTGCTAACATTGACGATGTTACCTAGTTGAGTAATGAAACATCTGCAAGCAAACAATGAAGCTCGGAGAGCATCCAAGGACTCTTAAATTACACTGTCTAAATTCTAAAATTTAAACAGTATTGATGATTTATAAACAGATTGATATAATCTGTTAGGATGACAATGCCAACTTAGTTCTTTTCATTCTAAACTTTTTTAGAAGAACGTGGACATATACATAATACTGAATATACCACTAAATGTTACTGCAGTTTTCTTTTATTCTGTGGAAGGAGAAGTGGTCAGCAGCACTTGAAGTGAATAGAAGAAGTACTGAAGCTACAGAAAGGCAGCTTGTAGAATTGTGTGATGAAGCGAGAGAGACAGGATAACTTGAAGAGCTTTTATCCAAAAGGTCACCAAAAGTTGGTTACGACGTGGTGGATCGTAGCAGCAAAGTTTTTAATACTGCCAAAAAAAGGTGACTGACTCATTGTACTTACAAAGAGTCAGGCAATTTCAAAGTACAAATATTCAGATCGTTCCAATCTCTCAGAATTGTTGAGTCTATTTTCAGAAATCATGGGTTTCTCTAAGCAGATATTTGAATATTTGAAAACAAAGATAATTCACATATACTGTAGAAGGGTAAGGCTGTAAGAATTCTTTAATCTACTGGCTAGTAATTTCAGCTGTGAAAACTATTGTTAAGAAGTAATAGTTATCTGGAAATATTAAAGTCAAGGCTAAAGTCAAGAAAAATCTTTGATAGAACTGCCTGATTCAGATCTGTAAAACAGAACCCACAGAGAACAATAGCAACAGCACTTATATACTGCTTCATAGTGCTTTATAGCACTCTATGGGCAGTTTACAGAGTCAACATATTGCCCCCAACAATCTGGGTCATCATTTTACTGACCTTGGAAGGATGGATGGGTGAGTCAACCTTGAGCCGATCAAGATCGAACTTCTGGCAGTGGGCAGAGTAAGCCTCCAGTACTGCTTTCTAAACACTGCGCCACCACAGAGCACCACAGTCCCTTTAAAATAGTTGTTTGAAGGTCCACAACATAGTAGTGCTTATATCACACTGACCTACCTGGGAGCTTTGCCTTTTTTCCAGAACTCATCTCAAAATAATTTTTTAAAGTATTGAAAAAAAACTTTATAAACCTGAAATGTTTTGAAACAAAGTGTTTTGGATTGATAAAACAAATTGAATGGCTTGGCTTGGCCATAATTGCACACGATACATGTGGGGGATAAAAGGATGAAGTATTTGAAGAAAAGAACACCTTGCCAGCCTGAGCTGTCTCTGTTGTGCTCTGTGGGGCAACAAATAGCATAGGAAATATTGTGAAAGTAGAAAGTAGGAAGAAGAATTAATTAAATATCAGTATCTTTTAGAAGTTAATATCCCACTGTTAGTGAAGATGCTGAACTTGAAAAGAGAGTAGATTTTTCAGCAAGGCGATGGCCCAGAACATACCTGCAAATTAATCATGAAATGTTTACAAGAAAAAAAATTGTAAAGTCTTCTCTTGACTATTACTGAAAATCCGTGGGGAGACTGTAAACGTGTAGTGTGTGAACAGAGATCTAAGAATATTTCTCAACTAGAAAAGTAGGGGGGGAAATGAAAAACAAGAATAGAAAGACTTGTCTGGTTATATAAAATATTTGAAAAGCTGTTTTTTCTGTCAAAGGCGATGTTGCTTAATATTGACTGAAAGGGTATCTCAAGATACCCTGCACCTGCCACGTTCATGTTCTTTTACTTTGAATCTGGAAGCAATTGTACATAAATATGATAGGATGGATTCAAATTATCAGAAAGATGTGTTTAAATTTATACCATGTAGAGACTGTGTCACCTTTTGTTCAGTTGGAGATTTTTGAACTATATCTTTTGACAAGGGTACCTAAAACAGGCATTCAACTGCATATAGCAGAATCTGTCAGCAAAGACTTTTTACATGAGTGATGAAGAGGATGATTAAATGTCCTTCTTCATTTGAGAGCCATTCCTGATCTTACAATATATCCATGAACAGGACTAAACCGGTCAAGTTTCTCTAACTCTGGGGTCTTTGTGCACTATGTTCCTTGATGCACTGCTGTGAATGTGTCTTAGAAATAGAGAAGGTTCAAACATATTGAAAATGAAGTGTGAGAAATAATTAATTCAATGTTTAATAAAGGTTCAGGGGATTGGAACTTAACAATATTGAACAAATATTTAAAGTATCCTATAAGGAAATCTATATCGTCATATTGAAATTTCTGGATAGCTATGCAGAAAAGAAAATCATACTGATAAAAGTTAGATTGAAACATTCTCAACATCTGGAGGATCAGCTACAACTTGTGAATAGTGCAGGCAAGTTGGTTTGGGGAGAATTATTTCTAAAAAATTTTTTTACTCTGCTCTATGGATTAAAAACAATTCATAACACAAATAAGAACTATACAACAGAGCTTTTTAATAAAATTAAATATGTAAATATCTTTTGTAGTGATACTATTAAGCATCACTATAAAAGACAATATTTACATATTTAATTATTTTTAAAAAGCTGTGCTTTTTATGCTGTGCTATTAAATAGCATAGAAAGGGTAAGGGCAAATTCCTGCTTCCCTCTTCCTACAATGTACTGAAGCTTAGCTGAATGTCAGCTTGTTTTAACTGATTTTCATTTTGATTGATGAGTTTTATGAAACATCTAGGTAGATTGGACTACTCTTTCATTTTCTCTTTGTTCCCATTTCTCTTTCTTCTCATTTGATCAAAGATAATGAGGAAATATAGAATTAGGCGCATTTTGTAGGGAACATAATATTCAGACAATGAATTATCTACCAAATTTAAAAGAGCATCTGTTTCAGATATTGCTGGAAACAATCATCTATGCATGTGTGTGTGTGTGTATCTGTGTATCTGTATCTATACGTTTGTGTGTGTGTGTAAATGCATATTCACAAATTAAAAGCAAGTATTTAGCATAAGTATATTTCAAAAAGTTAAAAGCATGTGGCACAAGTCAGAACAAGTCACAACACCTACCCACCCCCACCCAAAAAAAAGAATAAAAGCAAATACAAGGTTCTCTGCAAGCAATTTCTGGCACTCAAATTTCTGACACTATGCAAGAAAATGTGTTAACGAACATATTTAACTCAAATCTTAATTCATATAGGTATAGAGGTTTATTCATATTTTTAGTTTTCAAAAACTGAACCCCTATCCAGTATTTTTATAAGCGCTATATCCCAAGTTAGCAAGATCAAAAATTAGATCTGAAAAAATATTTTTCTAAAAATCATCCTGCCTGCCAATAAAAACAATTATCTGATCTTTACTGATTTTTGCTTGAATATAAGGGTGGCTGTTGGCTGCATAATGAAGTAAACTAATGGCCTACGGTGCTTCTTAATGGCATGAATCGCATTCACATTAAATGAACAAAAGCTAAGAGCACGCAGAGAGTGCAGTCATAGATAACTGTTCTTCAAACCCTCTTGAGCCAGCAACAAGTTTTTTGCAATTTTAGATGCATTCTGAAGCCAGGTATCATTAGCTCCCAAGAGTATAGGCAGGTAGCATATACCCAAAAGCTCAAGAAGTAAATATTGTATTAGTAGCCTTTACATTTGAAAAACCTTAACTGAATTGGCTACATTGGTGTGAAGCATACACAGTAGTGCATACACATATAGATAAATGCTAAATGCAATTCATCCACCTACAAGCAGTAATGTACCAGGCAGGCTAGTAGGTGCACAGCTATAAAAAGTCATCCCCACCATGTGATTAACTTTTTTTTTTTAACAAATGGCACTCTCTTATCAAGTTGAATCAATGGCAGCAGGGACATGACTGATAGAGTGGAAAATACTTCCACAAACAGCCCAAAACTCATAGCCAAATTATAGGGTCTGAAACAAGCAGAAGATTTTAAAGCAACTTATTTTCTACCAGCTTCAGAACAAAACACCCAAAATGTCTATTTAGTTCCAAGCTCAGAGAAGTTGAAATGGCTGTTAAGATTAGAATGTTTCAACTTCAATATGATGTATTTATTGGAATTGAAATGCACATTGGTATTAATTATTTTATTTCTTCCATGTCTAACCGTGATCTCTAGAACTCTGGTTTTGGTTGGGTTAAAAGTGAATTTAGCTAATATCAGAACCCAGGAACCTAATTTATTTGGCTTCCAGTTCATTTAAAGCGTTACAATGGGATATAAATGTCTGTTACAGATTTCCCACTTTTGAATGTAAGAAATTGAAAACAGGAGATTGAACATATGGCCCTGTTTTTTCCCAAAACAATTTTCATGTTGCTTTAATTTCCAATTACTTTTACCTGGAATTAAAAAATGACGATTTTTAAATTTGAAACCATTCACAACTTATTCTCCAATAGTTTATTAATATTTATGCAGTAATATGAAATTATTTTTGTGCTAAGAGTTTTTTTAAAGATAATTGGCTAGACCACATTTCCATTAAACTAATTTATGCTGAATGTGCTTCTGATGAATTGCACTTATTGCTTCTTTATTTGATAAACTTCCTCTGTGATATTATGTGCCACCTTTAAATTGTTTGTTCATCAAAAAGTCTATTGTGATATCACTATGAGTCAAGAGGCTGGGGATTGTTACCTGTCAACTCAGGAAGCTTTCCTGACCTGCTCCTGAGTTGCCTGAGTGCAGGGAGGTGGAAATTGCGCCTCGCAGCTGCACCAAGGAATTCACACCTCAGTCAAAACAAGACAGCCTAGCTGGCTGAAGTCAAGGCCATCTCCACGGAGACCTGCAACGGCTGGAGGGAGTGACTTCTACGACCTGCAAAATTGCTTTGTTGGGGAATGTGACTGGTGACACACTCTGGGGCAGAAGGGGAGCTGGCTTCACCTATGTAGTGCCGACATGGGGCTCCTAATAAACCACTGGGTTTTTATTGCTAGATGGCTTGAGACTCTTAATTTTGTTAGGGCATTAGTCGGAACCTTGACATTATCCTTCTGTAGTCAATTCACAAATTAGCAGACAGTGTGGTTTTTATTTGTCAACCCCAGTGTTGAAGAAACAAAAAATTAGCAACATTTAGCCTAAATAATTAGGCTAAAATGATTAGCCTAATTATTTTGTTTTCTAAAGGACAGGAATTGTCATTTGTACCAAAAGGTGTACAAAGCAATTTTAATCAGTACATTTCACCGTCTTTGAAAATCAAGAACATGCAAGGTAGATTGACTTTAAAAAAAAAATAGTCAGCAAAACAACCTAAATAACTCAGAACTGCTACATCTATATGTGTTTATTCAGTGATTAGATCTGAATTGTCTATTTATAGATAAGCATCGCATAACCTTACATTCGTAGTGCAGAGACCTTTTAGAGGTCTACTTGAGAAGTCAGTTGTGAGTTAGAAATCTAATTTGTGAGCAATTTTTCTATGATCATCAAAGCAAATATATGTAAATATACGTATCTCAAACATATTCTCAGGAGAGAATCAGATGTGCCAATGGCCAATGACCAGATTATCTGGTCATAATCTGAAATATTTCACTGCCAATGTACTCTTGTTCTCAATTCAAAACCTCCATAGTATTTGGATGGGGCATATTTGCAGTTTTCACAGTATTTCAGAAATTCAACATAACTTTTATCCAACCATCTTTTTCCTTTATTTTGTAATAATTCCCTGAGGTTTAATAGTGTAGGTTAAGAAGTAACTGCCATGAAATGCTCATTAACTGAGAGCATTTGAGGTCACACATGCCACTAAATAAGTCAGCTTAATGCCCTGGAATGACTAACAATTAAACACATACATTTTTAAGGGTAGAGCAAAATGAAAATGCATTGCAACATTTTTACATAGACATGGAGGCAGATCGGTCTAGCAGGCACGTAATAAAAATTACCATCATCATCTCACTTTGAAATATTTTCTGAAATACCTCCTGTGATGCTAGTCATTATTGACTTCTGTTGCATTCTGTATTTTTCAGTTGGCAGAAAATCAAACTTAGTTTTCTTCCATCACATAGATAAGAGGTGTTTCTTTTAAATTGCAAGTGTTTATAATTGTTACGACCCACCTGCTCTAGGATGTTACATATAAAGAGCTAATGATCTGTAGACAATAAATAGTGCAATAACTTACTAAGATCCTAACAGATTTTAGAATTAGAGACGTTATTAGAACTTCTCTTGTTTGCTGGTGTTCAGCAATCTGGCTCATGTCTGGAAATGCAGATTTTAATTAAAGTCTTTACTAGTGCTGTTGGGGCTTTCACTTATTTTTTTACAAGCTTTATAAAATTCTTTTGTGAACAGAAACTTCTGTTTTAATATGATAGTGCATTTGTGCAAAATGCGTTCATCCTTTAGGATGTTAATTGAAAACTGGCTTATATCTTAAGTGATTTCTAGTAACTATTTTTTAGTAAATTATACAATGCATGTTTGAACCCTTTAAAAACCAAGATATGCTAAAGCACTATAGACAAAACAAAACAGCCAATGAAATTGCAGTTTCAATTTTTAAAAATAATTGAAAGAGGAAGAGAAGATGGATGATCCAAACTGTTTTAGTTGGGTTTAATTAATCACATGTGCATTGATGGCAAAGAACAAGTTAAGAAGGAATCAAGCGTTTTTCTAGCAACTGTTATCATTTGTTTGTTTTACCAAGTGTATTATTTTGCAAATCTGTTCAGATCCAGAATGGCAAGAAAATAATTTGAAATATATTACACTTTGTATGATGGAAAACACTCCTTACCACAAGGGGATTCAAACCAAAGTTTAACTGTATGACTTCTCGGATTTGCCACAGATTTTCAGAAAATGTGAAGAGAATAGCTTTAAATAGCCTCAAAGGAGATTAAAGCTGATAATTTTCCAGTTCACCACAAGGGGGAAAAAAGATGCAAGAGTAAAAAGTATGATTTATAACCAATTGCAGTAATTTCTAATCAGGTAGTCCTTGACTTACAACAGTTCATTTAATGACAGTTCAAAATTACAATGGCATTTAAAAAAAAGTGACTTATGATCATTTTCATACTTAATGGCCTTTGTAACAGCCCCATGATCATGTGATCAAAATTCAGATGCATGACAAATGGTTCATACTTATGACAGTTGCTGTGTCCCAAGGTCAAGTGATCACCTTTTGTGGCCTTCTGACAAGCAAAGTCAATGGGAAAGCCAGATTCATTTAACAAGTTAACTTATCAACTGCAGTGATTCACTTAACAACTGTGGAAGAAAAGCCACAAATTGGGGCAGAATTCAACAAATGTCTCACTTAACAACAGAAATGTTGGGCTCAATTGTGGTTGTAAGTCGAGGACTACCTATAACTTTTTCCTTTTTTCTTGTCAGTCATAGTGGTCTTAAAAAGAATTTAAACATGGTAGACAGTACATGGTTTAAAAATGTAAAAAAATACATTATAAAAAAACACATGAAGCAACATAATATTTATTAATTTCTCCTTCCCCCAGAAGAGTGGGCAGGAATTGCTTTTCTCTCTTGCGGACAAATTCTGCATCGCCTCTATCTGGGAATGTTTCATCCCTCAAAATGCAGTGATCATTCAGTTCTCTCAAAAGTTAAACATATTATAGCAGTTCATTCATTTCCCTCTGATTGTTAACAGGGTGAACGATTCAGCAGGTTTTCTGAAGCAAGGTTTTGCTTTAGACCTGAACCAATACACGGCATGCCGGAAGTGTTGAAATTAAATAATGCTAGTTTCAGAATTACACAAACCTGAACACAAACTTGCCTTTAGTGTACACACTAATTGATGAGGTTTTCCTCAAACAGAATAAAAACTATTTCTCTGAATTAGGTTATGCCAGTTTTAATTCTTGCTGGATGCTGCATAAAGTGTGCAGTGCGTTCTATCTTTTGCAAAATCTCTTTTACTAAGAGAAAGAGTTTCCTGTTTCTTTGTAACACGGACTATCCCACATGTGGTTTCTTTCAGTCTGAAAGACAATAAACAGGGAATCTGGAAGCATAATAAGAAGCTGAACTGACTGGTCCTTACTCTTAGCAACACCTTATGTTCTCACTATTTTTATCATTGTGATTGCTGTCCTAACAGGGAATGAGATATTATTTGTGCATCATGGTTGGTTTTTTTTTCCATTAATATAACCTCAGTCATTTCTGATGAATGGGGTGCCTATTCAACTTAAATGTCATTATGTTTTCAGGAGATTCTTTTACCCAGTTCAGATTTGCTGAAGAAAAAGAGTGGATTTCAGAAAACCTTTGCTCAAAGCAGGTAATGGAGAACAAGTCTTTCTTTTAAAAAGTTGCTGTGTATCTTTTAAAAATTTCATTATTTCTATGGCAGTTAATAAATATCTGCAGTATGTACTACTAAAACTCTTGTTTAATTGCAGTATAATATCTCTGGTAATATTCCCTTATTAAGTACTTCATGATGCAATTGACAAAGTTTTGGCACAAAGACATCTATTAATATTTTACCACGCTATAGGAAATCTATTCAGTCCTGGTGTTTTTCTGCTTGGCATTTTAATATTATTTGTTTAAACTCTTCATCAGATACTAGAGAAAGTAATAGTTGTTTTTGTGTCTCATCTGAGTAAAATAGGTTTATGTGTACGGAGATTCTCAATCATCCAGTTTATGCCCCAAAAGTGCTTTTCAAAAGACAATTGGACTTTCTTGGGGGTTTTTTTCCATGAAAATGTTTTGCTTCTCCTCCAAGAAACTTCTCGGTTCTGACTGAAGGGAAATGGAAGGGTTTATATTCTTTGCAATCATCTGGTCATTGGAATTCTGAAGGTCAGCCATTAGTTCTCTGAGAGTCATTGAGGACACTTGGGGGGGTTTATCTGTACCGCCAGTGTCACCTGAATCGGAATGCAAATGGGTGTGGAATCTTCATAGGACTACTGAAAGGACTGTGTTGTAGATAGGAGATAGTTGGTATTGTATTCCTCCCCATTTGTTAAGAGAGGGCTGTTCACTTTTAACATAGATGGCTTCTTTGACCCCTCTTTAGCCCAGTGGTTCTCTCTGTCCAGAATGTGAACTTTGCTATCTTCAAAAGAATGACTGTTGTCTTTCAGATATAGTAGATTTTTGAACTGAAATTCTTGTGTCTGTAACCTTTAAAATAGAGTAAAATAGTGCATCATCATAGGGCAACAATTTTTGAATCAAGCTACATCAATGGACTACCTTGTAGAATGAATCCAATATCCAAGACCGACAACTCCCAAGGAAATTAAGTTGGGGATAGTTGCGACTGCTTAAATGCTGCTGGATGCTGCTGCAGTCATGTGATCTGCGTTTTCAACATTTTGTGATAGTTTCCCAGCCACTTTCACAATCCCTCACTCTGTCCTCCACCAGCAGCAGCCACTTACCTGCCTGCTGGGAAGGAAAAAGGGAAGAAGGAAGGAAGGAAGATTGGAAGATTTCTAATGCTCCCTTACCAGCTTCCCACAAGAAAATTCAATGGGATAGGTGGTTAGAAGTCATTCCTGCTCCCTCTGCTCTTTCGCTCACCTGTGGTCATTCTGTTTCTCTATTTAGGTAAGGATTTTTTTTCCTGAAATGATGATTCAATGGAGCATGGGTTGTTTAATACCCGTAAAACTGATAAAAGCATAATATTGTTTCATGCATCATCTTAAAACAATAGGCAATTGTTACTATTCTCAGTCTTCATGCAACACACACACACACACACACACACACATACCCCAGGCAAATAAGTATTATACTACTTCCTTATCTTGTAAGGATTATTAAAGTAATATATGCAAAGTGCTTTGAACACTTAAAGTGCTCTTTATAAATGCTAAGTATGTGTTATTAAATCTAAAGAGAGTAAAATAACCCAGCTATTACATAAAAACTATTAAAATCAGTCCTCCCACATCCATGTTAAATCTTAGTACCAGCCCAAACAAATCAATACTGTATGTATCTAAAAAAAATGGACATGGACTATAGTTGAATCTGCACTTGAGTGGAACAGTGCAAGTTGTATACGTGAGTCTGTATCAGCTACACATACAGTGTGGTTTTACTAAGCAGAAAGTTGTCTATTATAAAATTCTATCATACTTTGATACAGTGAGAAGAAAAGCAATTGAAAATCCTAAACATCTGTTTAGTAGTACAATAGTAGATTTTGCCACATCCTGCTGAAATGCATTGATAGTTACCTTGGAAGATGGATAACAGCTACTTATCTCAGGATCCAAGCCAGATCAGGTCATTGGGCCACATTGCTTACCTTATTGTTGATTAGTATTCTGAAATGTGTTTTTTTCTGAGACCTATATGTAAAAGACATGCTTAAAGCAAGGTTTCCCACTATTGTTCAACCTTTAAGTTGGCTTTTAAAGCAAGGCAAGATCAATTTGGTGATAATTTAGGCACCCAAGAAAAAAGGATTAACCTTCCCTATTTCTCACCTGGGTTCTAAAGTTCTTTTGAAAAGGGAAGGGGTGAACGGCAAGTGATTTATCAAACACAATTCAGAGGAAGGTACCGAAAAGGATTTTGAAAGAGGGTCAGATTTGTAAGATAAATAACTTCTTGCAACTTGAGAACTAATTTACTAAAAAGAGGTGAGGAGACAGATGATTTATCTACTGATTTTATCCTAGCCTTATTGTTCAAGTTAGGAATTGCTAATGTAAGATTATAGCTTTTCTTTGAGAGTCTCTAATGAAGTGAAATGAATCCACTGATGATGGGAAAAAAATATTTTTCTTCCTTTATCATGCCATCTGTACATTTATCAGCTGTTGGGAATAACATCAGCAACTGCTCAGGAAAGCATTCTATGATTTCTATCCCGTTGTTTTGTATTAGGCAAATGTCTGTGCCAAAATCAGAGAAGATCCTAGGCTGCTGCATAGAATTGGGTCTCATGTTTGGCTTTCCTTTTCTCATTTGTCATGCTCATTACAGAAGACATGCAATGAAATGGCATCTTACTGTGACCCAGAATATAACATCCAATGGCACAAAGGAGGATATCTTATGGAACGGTGATATTTTTTGAGGAATCTTTTGAAAAATTTCCTGTGTTTAGTTCCATGAAATCTTTTTCTTCCCTTGTTTATTATTTATTTGGTCACCACAATATAAAAAAGATACTGAGATTCTGGAAAGAGTACAGAAAAGAGCAACAATGATGATTGGGGGCTGAAGACTAACATATATGAAGAACAGTTGCATGAATTGGGTATGGTTAATATAGTGAAAAGAAGACTAGGGGAGGTAGCAGTGTTCCAGTATTTGAGAGGTTGCCACAAAGAAGAAGGGGGTCAACCTATTTTCAAAAGCACCAGAAGGCAAGACAAGAAGCAGTGGATGAAACTAATCAAGGAGAGACGCAACCTAGAACTAAGGAGAAATGTCCTAACAGTGAGAACAATCAACCAGTGGAATGAGTTGCCTTCAGAAGTTCTGGGTAACCCATCACTGGTGGCTTTTCACAAGAGACTGGACAGCCACCTGTCTGAAATGGTATAGGGTCTTCTGCTCAAGCAGGAGGTTGGACTAGAAAACCTCTGAGGTCCCTTCCAATTCTATTATTCTATGTTCTATTGTCTCAGAAAAGTAACATGAACTTCAAAGGAGTCAGATGATTACTATTTTAGGCTCAACATAAGTGGATATCAGTACAGTATCATTAACTCAGATTTTTCCAGATTATTTGAGTGAAAACAATTTGGTCATTTCAAATACTGATGAAGCGTTAGAATGTTTTCTACAAGTATCAGTATCTTCAGGCTTAAAATTATGGCAAATTTCAAAACAACAGCCGTAAACAAATTTTAAAAGACATAAAGATCTGCGAGCTTTCTGAATTGGTTCAGGTTCTGTTTAGTTATTTATTCATTTCATCAGCAATATATTTATATTATTTTTGCACTATGAAGTATCAGACAAAATACAAACAAGACACTCATCGTGGCACCTTAAAAACCAATAGCAGAAATCTAAACCATTGAAATAACAAGAAGTACAATAAAAGTAATTTTAAAAAAGTTTTTGTAAAAAGTATTGTCCTCTATTTTAAAAAAAAATTAAGTGGAAGCATATTACTTTGATTTTTTTAAAATCCTCTTTCTAAATGGAAGAATAGTTCTGTGCATCTGCCTGTCTTGTGCAGTGGCTTGTTGCCACATTCTTTCAGAAAATACCCAACATTCCAGAACCCATACCGATGTAAAGGAAGTCAAACAATGTGGTCAGAATTACTAAGTTCAAGGTAATAGATGGCTGCTTGTTAATGCTTCAGTTCGTATATGAAATCAGGCGTGCACGAGTCGCCCAATCCAGTGTAATGAAAATCGGTTACAGCTTTGCTTGCACTGAAAGAATAAGGTATTCCATGGCTGTTAGTCTTCTCCAACCTGGGAGAAAATACTTTGTTGCCCTAACTCAGTGATCAAAATGAATGCAGTTTTCATTTAGTGCACATGCACTCTGTTTTCAGTTGTCAGGATTGTACGTTGACTGCCAGTCCCTGGTTCAAGCGCTTGAAGAGCTGCCTCTGCACCTCAAACTCAACGTGGCTGCTGAACTGGTACAGGTAATACCCATCCTCAAAAATACCTTGAGCCATATTGTAAGCTGAACAGCCTCATATTATTTTAATGTTACTACTTCAGCTGTACAAGGGAGGAATGCTATTAAATAGCAGAATTTCCTGTCGGCACTTCTTCAGCTTCATTGCTCCTCTAAAACAAGATGTTTTCCACCTGCCAAGTGCATTGCGGTCAAGACTAGCATCCCCAAAGACTTTGCTCGTTTGAGTTTTGTTACTCCAGATTTTGACACACCCACACCCACACCCACACACTCTTGTTAGCAACATCACAGAGAACATTTCTTTCTCGTTCTCACTGATCTTTCCAATAATCATTGCTTTGATCTTGTCCATTATGCTGTGGATCTAGTTCAGCAGTGCAGCTGCTACACAGACCTATGTGAAAAACAATTACTTTTGCCCAGAGCTTATAATTCCTGGTAGCCTCATGAATATAAAATATCCTCTGAGTGTGTGTGGAAAGGAAAAAAAAAGCAAAATATTCAGGTAGACCTGAAAAGGAGTTACGTGAATTAACTGTAGCTCTTGGGTAAACTTAATGGTATATCAAGTGCTAGAAAAATCATTCTGGGTTAGATAAAAGGCAGCTATGTAAGAACCCAAACCTGTTTTTTTCTCTCCCGAGGGATTGCCTAAAGCGAGTCAGATATTGAAGTTGCTCATTTTTTTCTTGTTCCAACTCAAAATCACTTCTGTGACTGTAGCAGAGAAATTTGCATTTGTTTTGCAAGTCAAATTCCTTCCTTTACATACAATGGCAAGGCTGGATGGCATTGCTTTTCCTGCTGTTAATTGTTTAAAAAGCAGTGGCTGGATTTTTTTATCCACTGTTAGGGCACATTCTGTGCTGTAATGAAGTAACAGATTCTCCTACTGTGCCTGATTAGAGCCAGCAAGTCAATGAACTGCAGGCTGTAGGAAGTTACTTTTTTTTTCTTTTTTGTCTCTTGCTACTGAATGGACCAATTTGGTGTCCTTGGTTATTGTAAGCTGATCGCATCTTTCAATGGTAAAATAAAAGTCTGTGCTGTTCAGCAGAATGAATGCTTCCTATCCTGTTGGCATTATTTTTCTAGCTTCCTAAGGAATCAAATGAAATTGCAAACTAAGTGAGGAAAGGAAGCTGTCGTTACTATTTGGATGCTCGAAGGAAAAGAGCATTGACATCATTTTCTTTGGAAAAGGACTTGGCAGGCTGATGATTCCACTGGTTTCTTTTGTCTGACCTCAGGCTTGTTTTGCCCCATGTTATGACCTTTCTGGAGTCAGTTGTTAAGTGAATCACTGCCGTTGATAAGTTAGTAATCTGGTTGTTAAGTGAGACTGGCTTCTCCATTGACTTTGCTTGTCAGAAGGTTGCAAAAAGGGATCACATGACCTTGGGACACAGCAACGCTCATAAGTATGAAGCAGTTTCCAAGCGTCTGAATTTTGATCACATGATCATGGGGATGCTGGAAATGTTGCAACTGTGAAAAACGGCCATAAGTCACTTTTTTCAGTGCCGTTGGACTTTAAATGATAACTAAGCAAACTATGTAAGTTGAGGACTGCCTGTAGTCTATACAGTATGAGGTTATTTTCCATAGTGTGAGTATGTATAGATGAGTATTTTCTGGGGGTGTTTTCTGGCAGAAGCTAAATTTCAAGTTGGGTTACTAAGTTGTTGTATTGCATCAACCATTGTTTAGAGCTGTTTTCTCACTGCTGTAGGATACAACTCCAATCACACTTCCCCAGATTAAGCTGCAAAGTCTTGATGTGGCCAAGAAAAGTGGTGATCTATTGCAACAGCAAAAGAGAGATGGGTCACACTGTTATCCCAAGGAAGATTCTGCTGCTCCTTTGACTTTGTCAAATAAAGATGGATCTGGAATTTCTTCAGAGGCTCTTCAGAGAAATCCTTCAAGTTTACATCAAGTAATAGATCATTTGGATGAAGACCTCGATCTACTCCTGAAATTAGATGCTCCTATCAATCCTGAAAACAATATTGCTTTGGAAGTGGAGGCAGATGGCTTGCCATCTGCGGATGATTTGACAAAGACTTTTGGAGAAACTGGTAAGTATTAGGCATTTTTCCTCTCCTGTCATTTTCTTCTTCTTATTATTATTTAGTTATTTTTAATGCAATCAGTGAAATATTTTTCTTTCCACAAACATTGTATGTCATTACACCTATCTGGATAATACATTGTTACATCAGTCATGTATAGCGTATCTTGTGTCTCGTATGGATCATGTTTCTTAATCTATTGGAAAAAAATCATTCTTCTTCTTTCCCATACAGTGAATTGAAATTATATATAGAAGCCTAGATAATGAATTTGGCTCTTTCTTTATTGTTTATTTTATTTTTATCCTGCCTATATTATTTTTATAAATAACTCAAGGTGGCAAACCTACCTAATACTTCTTCCTCTTCCTATTTTCTGCACAACAACAACCCTGTGAGGTGGGTTGGGCTGAGAGAAAGTAACTGCCTAAAGTCACCTCAGTTTTCATGTCTAAGGTCCTTCTTCTTCGGTGTCTAGATCAAACTTTAAATGCCAGAATGAAGCCACCTTCTTGGCTCTGTCATTGGCCAAAAATAAGTCATTATCGGTATATGTTTCTGGTAGTAGCCAATATAACAATTGATGAGCTGGGCTCTGTGTCTCTCCACATTCACATAGTGTGTTGTTATCCTCTAAGCGTATTGGTTTTACATTTAGGTACTGCAACTCTCAATCTATTCAGGGTCCTCCAAGAGGTATAAGGGAGGTCAGGTGGGATTAGAACTCGCAGTCTCCCACTTTCTCTGCTGGTGCCTTAATCACTAGACCAAACTGCTCTCTTCCTCTCTGGGAAAGTAGATGGAGATCTTCCTTTACTGAAAATGGACCATACCGATTTCGCAGAAACAAGTTCTCAGTTCATGGTTTATAGTCCATTTCAGAACACATGCTACACTTCAATAGTACGTAATACTTTAGAATGAAGCAATAAAACATTCAGGTTAGGGCTCTGCAGATGGCTACCAACTAGAACCACATTAGTGTATCAGGTGGATGAGCCTGATTTTTTCTAGTGATGAGTGAGCACCAGGTGTTACAGTATATTCCTTGGCTGAGGTTATATTTCCCCCAGCATTCTTGTCACAAATCATTTTGCTGCAGTCCATCACTGTCTCAGAAATTATCTCTAACTATCCTGTGTTGTGCCTGTTTACTGAATCCTCCTCCTGGAAAATATTTTTAGTCCTTCTATCCAGTTACATGAGAATCTGTTGTTCCCTTGTGTACTTATTAGTATTGTTAGATGCTGTCAAGTTGGACTCAACTCTTTGCAACTACATAGCTAGATTTTCTCTAGGATGAACTGTTTTCAATCTGGCCTTTTAGGGCTTACAGTGGAGTGTTCATTGCTGTTGTAACTGTGGTATTGTTATATAAATTACATAGATTATAAGAGGAGTAGAAAACCAAATACATTTAAACAGAAAGGTTTTAATGCCACCATGATTTAAGTTCCACTGTGAGTTGCCTCCTGTGTGTGCTTAAGCTGAACAGTTAAACATTCTTCTTCACTGGAATATATTTTTGAAGCCTTCCATATTTTAAAATCAGTACAGTGAAGATAATAAAATTATATTATTGGAAAAGAATAGGATATAGAGTGGGAATTGTGAGAATACAATGTGTGAGTGGGAACAAATGGAAAATAGATATTCTAGCTACGGTTAAAAAAAAAGAACGGGTCACACTTTACAGTTGAGAGAATAAAGCTCTTATGTGACTCACTAATTTTATACCTTTTTATCTAGCCATATTCTGGCAAAACTATCCAGAATAAATTCTGAAAGTATTTTAAAGTTTCATGTAAAAGAAGAAACACACAACAAAAATAAAACACATAATTTGTGGAAAATATTTATTGGTTTTTTTAAGTGAGTTTAGGATGATATATATGCTAAACTGTTTTCCAATTTAACATTGTATTTTTAAGCTAAATATTCTAGTCCATTCACACATTTTAAATTATTTCTATTTCGGCATCTAGGCATGAAAAACATGCATACATACATACATACATACCGTGTTTCTCAGAAAACAGGACCCACCCCAATAATAAGCCCAACCCTACTTTTTGGGAGGTGGGCCTAATATTACCCCTACCCCGAAAATAAGCCTGGGGGAATGGGCGTGGCCAGCACGAGTGGTGGCGTGGGCTGGGGGGGCAACTGTCCGGCTGCAGCTGCAGCCTGCTGGCCCCTTGGGGCAGTGCAAATACCGCTTTTGCCGTTCTCTTTCTGGGCGCAGCGCTTCTGCTTGTTGAGCGGCTTCCCTGAAGCCAGCAGCTCCGTGACCAGCTGCTTTGCTTTTTCCCTCTTTTGGGTAGGCGAACGGGAGGCTTTTTGGCAAAAGGGAGGAAAATGAGGAGGGGTATTTTGCTGCCTGTCATCCATTCCTCAAGCTCAGAACAGACTGGAGGCTTTTGATGAACGGGAGGAAAATGGGGAGGGAAGGATGGCAGGCAGGAAAGTCCCCCCTCC
>JANHFL010004083.1:146794-158530 GCA_032468155.1 Oxyrhabdium leporinum | reverse complement strand
GAAAATGGGGAGGGAAGGATGGCAGGCAGGAAAGTCCCCCCTCCCCATTTTCCTCCCGTTCATCAAAAGCCTCCATTCCGAATGCTGACGTTTCATAACTCTAAACTCATACATAACTCTAAACTCATTTTGAAATTATTGTAAGAGTCCGATCTGGTCTGAATCACTTTAAATCTAGATTGATGCCCATATCTAGAATAAGATTAAGAAAAAGAAAGTTTCAATTTCCCATAACACTTCATAGGAAAAATACAAATAGAAACTTGTTTTTCAGTAGAATGGAATAAAAATTACAGGAAAACTAAAAATTTTAGAGAGATTGAAGCATGCCAAATTTTATGTAAATCAGAGAAGGGATTTGGCAACATTTTTCAATTATACATATATATTTGGAGAAGATCTATCTGCATGGTCTCTAGGAATCAAAAACTGATTTATGGTATATATCAATCAAGTAGGTTATGATGCTGACTCTAGCTTACCTGGTGATCTTTAAAATTTCTTGATGATAAGAAGGTATACTAGTCCTCATGAAAGAAAAGTCTGGCAATTGCAGTTCATGGAATGTCTATGGAGATTCTCTGTCATCCAGGTCATGGTTGTCCCAAAGGTGCTTTCCAGTCAGAGTTTCTTCAGCTCTGACTGGATGGTGGGGAATTCCCTATCATCCAGTCAAGAGCTGAAGAAGAAGCTTCTTGGATGAGAAACAAAACATCTTCAAAGAAAAACGAAAGTCCAGTTGCCTCTTGAAAAAAGCACCTTTGGGACAGTTCGTGGAATGTTTTTCTGATCCCCATTCTTTTAACCTAAAAACATCCTAGTGAAACCTAACCGAACATTATAGGTCAGGTTAAATTAAGTCCATTTAACAAACTACAGCAGCCAAACAGATACTTTGAGGACAGTGTTGCCTTTCCTACTGGATAGGCTGTGTATGCAACACATTTTAGTGTCGTTTTGTAAACCAGAGTTCCAAGATGTGCACTATTGGGTGAGTGCAACCAAGCATAATGCAAATAGTATAGATTGCTAAAATATTTAATTTATGATCAAAATAATTTAAAAATATTAATAAATGCACATGAAACTAAAGTAAGGTATGCTACATGCATTCTTGCCTACCTATTTAGTGGGGCTGAGGCTAATGTGCTGTTTCTTAACCTTAACAATGCTAGATGTGTGGACTTCAATTTCCAGAATTCCCCAGAGACTTCGGAGAAAAATGTTTAACATCGTTCATTATTTTTCCTGCAAATTTTAGCCTTTACCCAACCAGAATAAGCTCCACCATGATCATTCCATTAATTCAATAACTCTTACAGAGAGTTAAGTATAAGATAAATTAATTGTAAATTGAAATCAGTCTTATAGTCTGCCCTGGATGCTAGGATTATCCCACCAATTATGCTAAATTATGACAGTTGGTTCTGATATGCAAATGGAATACCAAATAACTTGACACTAATTTGTTTCTGATTATTTTTACCTACTCTAAAATTTTAAATCATGGTACTGGTTGACTGTAACAATACTGTATTTTCGGTAAGAAAGTCTTTGTATTTGGAACATAAGAAATTGATCTGCTTAATGCCACAGCTGCAATTATACTGTTCTGTTGCTGTATAGACAAACACAGACCAATTTCCGTCTCTGGAAACTTATGTCACAGTTGAGCACACTGAATATTTAGAAAAGTAATTAGGGCATTAGTATCCACTTGGTTATTTTCTTGCAGGTTCATATATAAAAGAATCTTAACTTTTTCACTCAATGAAAATGAATCACCAAAATATTGCCCTATGATTTAATTTACTGTGTGCCAGAGGCTATGTTTCAAGAAGTATCAGGCTGCATTTATAAAACAACATGAATAATGAAGCAGCACTAGCAAACATCAGGACTTGTAACTTTTTAAGTTTCTGTAGCAGGTGTTAGAAATTGAATTGTTATGGATTGTTGCATTGTTACCTTATTTTGCAAAATAAGATTTAGGTCTGAAAATCATTGATTCGCATTCAGAAGCATTCACTTCAGGAAGTCTCAGGAAACAGTGCAGGTACTGGTAGTTCTTAGAGCATCAATGACTTTTATCATTTTATCTCTTTCCATACATCCTTAAGTATTCAGGATACAAGTATAATGTTCCTGGATTTAGTTGTGTTGCTATATCACTGAGTTTGCTCAGCATCGTACAGTTAGACAGAAATGATACAATCAAGCTTGTGTTTTTTAAAACTCTGATTGCAAAAACTGTTGCAATAACATCACAGCTTTGCAGATGTAATATTTCACCAAACAAGTTTTGATAATCTACAGACTATAAGTGTCTAAACTGAAGTTGAATATCATCTAATTACCAATAGCTGTGTCTGCACTTTCACTAATAGCCACAGTATGAAATCTTGCTAAGGCTATTTCACACACGGTATTGTTTGCCATGCTGTTGCTAATGTTGAAAAAAAGTCAGAGCTGTATGTTTGCTCTAGCTTTCTGAATATGCATACATATTTTTCCTGTGTTCATGTTTTATTGTAAACTGGCCAAAGAGCCTCAACTCCCAGACATTTTCAAATTTTTAAAAAATAAATAAAATCCTCACAGAATCATTTCTAGGATCAACAGAACATTGTCAGTAATATCCTTGAAATTCTCCAGCTTTGAATTTTTCATTTAAGATGAATTTGCATTCTCTCCTTTTGTCTGGGTTTTCAAGCAGCAGTATTATTATTATGGTTCACTGCACAGTCAGCTACATTGATTAGCAACACTGCAAGCCAATCAGGTTCCTGATAAAGTTTTCAGTTTTACCAATTATTCCTACAAAGGAATAATTCTAGAAGTCACTGGGGCTAATGGTAGGAAGGATCCAGCCAATGGTAAGGCAGCTCTGATCAAAAGGAAAGGGTGGAGTAACTGAGTTTGTGCTGTCCAAGTGAAGCTTCCACATGCTAGAACCTGATAAATAACAAATGTTTGGTCTCCAGGTTGTATTTTTGTATTTTCCTAAATGATTTGAGAACTAACATGAAATCATAATAGCACTGTTTCATAGCTGACAATCACAATATCATTTTTCTTTGCCTTTTCTTTACAAAAGAGTTATTATTTAACTTATCTTTTTTTTTCTTTTGTCAGATCACTTAGAACCAGGTAGAACTGAAGAAATTTGCTCAACATCCCAACCGCCAGAAGCTGCCTCCCAAAATATTACTGAAGATGAACTTGAGGACTGGTTAGATACTATGATCTCCTAAAAGCTACACTTCGTTTATGATACAAGTGTGTGAAAAATAATTTAGAATGACAATTCCTAATTGTAAAAAATGTTTACAAATATTTACTCTGGTGACTGGCTGAATTTGAAGCTTAAAAATGCTATTTGTGTATTTGCAGTGTTCTGGATTTCATTGCCTTAAGAAATTTAACAATATTAATTTGAAGTTGTAAATGTATAAAAGCCTATTTAGAGTCTGTGAAATAAAATAAATTACATTTGCAAGCACAATTATGGAATATGTCTTGGTGTGACACCAAAAACACAATGAAATATGACATTGAGTTTTGTTTTGCAAATTCTTTATTGCAGTGCATATTGTTATTTGAAGAAAAAACGCATTAACATTGCAACTAATAACTAGTTTAATTCTGTTCAGTTGTAAGACAAGTTTTTAAACCAGCTGCATGTAGTAAGCAGTTTTGTAACAAGTATATGACTAAATTTCATGTCATACAGTAAGACCAGAAAGCAACACAGTCAAATAACAAAAATGTCAATCTAAAAGACTAACATTTAAAAAAAGATCTTTTGCATAGCTAGATCTGGAAAGAGTTAAGGCACTTAGATTTTAGAGACAATAAAATACTTGAAAATTTTAAGCACTGAATACTTAAAATCTTTCTGTCTGTATTGTTACACTAAGAAATGGCACAGGGAAAACAAGGCTGACTGAAATATTAAGTTCACCATATGAGTCCATGATTAAATTATTGTCACCTGACATTCAAAGTCTTCAGCTGCAAAATGATGATATAGCCCTTTCAACTATATTATTTTCTACAAAGGACTGATAAAAAACAAATAATGATTCCTGAATTAAAATACTGAATTAAAATGTTTAAAGGTTATTTTTTTGCTCTGCCCCACTTAAAAACAAACTGAAATCCAAATAATTCAGAGCCTATTTTTGCCACATACAAAAAGCTAATCTAGATCAATTTAAAACTGGACTACTTTATTTACTTAGAGGTCAAACATAAGAATATTTATGTTATGCCATTATTTTTGTAAGAATTCTATTTTTGTTTACATTGAATATAGTAGATTTCTTGTTGGTATTTTTATCCAAGTTGATCTTCATACTGTTTACGGAAGCAGTCTCCAGCTGGGAAGAAATCCCAGCATCTTTCTTGGTACATTTTCCATACATATGACTCCTAAAAATATAAAACACATGTTTTTCAAAAGATTTATTTGAGAAAAATAATTTTCATACACAAGGCATATTTTTCTCACAGATTAATGAATGGACATTTTCCCTATTAGAAACTTCAAGTGGGAATATATTCATGAAAATAGCAAGGCAGCCTTTCTGTTGGTGAATCTATCTGATCAATTTATAGTTCAGTTATTAATCTTAGGGAATATATTTTTGTTATATAAGATATTACAACATTACTTTCATTTGCTAAACAAGCAATTAAGTAGTGATAACTTCAGATAAATGCATTTCACATTTAAATATAGGCTGGCAGCCAACTTTGCTTTAGTATGAGATGACAGAACATTTTTTTACAAAATAATAATCTTATAATAACAGGTCATGAACAAATGTTATAATACACTAAATTAAATATTCAGAAGAAGGCATGAAGAACTACAGTATTCAGTACAAGAGTTTCAATGGAAGAACCATTTAAACATTTGGATGTCCTATGTTTATAGATTAAAATGATCAATACTTTGCTTTTGGAGGAAAAAATGAATGCTAATTATTTAGTATATCTCTAAACGAATGTTGATTATATTTTATGAATGTTTTCTGAAATGTTTGTTTCTTTCATTTACAAATAAATTAACGCTTTACCTGCCCAGTGTGCTCAGTTTCGTCCTTATTAATAAGATACATCAAAAAGAATCTGGAGAAAGAATATGAAAATATACATGATTGTTTTTGGTGGTATCTTGTTCTTGCTTCTTAAGAAAACAGTAATTATTTCTGTTTAAAAATGTGAAACAATAGGCTAAAAAAAGACTTGTTTTATGATTCATTTTATAGGACTCAAAAGGAATTGAATGGCATTAAATAGGGAAATATTTTACATCGGTAAAAGAGTTTTGAGTATGTAAAATTGTACAAGTCTCTCCTTGTGAGTTTCCAATCCAAAAAAGTAGACATCCTCATCAAGCAAACATTAGAAGAAAAACAAATATACAAAAACCATTAATGAAAATAACTAATATGGAGCTGTGGATGTATTTTTTTCTTTCATGAACAATAAAAAAACCTGTACCTTGTATTTTACATTTACATTTCAAGTAAATGTCATATCAAATGACAGGCCCCTACACCAAATGGCTCTGAAGCAAAATTTGCCTTGGAGCAATATTAATTTTCCTGCTGCCAAAGCCTCTGATGGCTCATCTTTCCAAAAAGTTAATGAGTGTTAACCGCTTATGTTGATTAGTGTCTGGGAAATTCTGGGAGTTGAAGTCCATGCATCTTAAAGCTGCTAAATTTGAGAGATGCTGGTCTAGAGACTGACAGAACACTCCTGTTCTGGAGCCCTTCCATATCCAAAGCTTGTTCTGAGCAGGTATGAGGTAGAAGTACTATGTTTGGGTTGGTTGGTTGGTTTTGCTTTAGTGAGCCTGAAACATCCTGGCTATAATTTCAGGTTGGTTCCCCTATGATAATCTCTATTGTATATCCCACACTCTACTCCATCCTCCACAGGGGAATTTTAAGAAATGTACATTAGCTGCCATATGGGATCGCTAAAGCACCCATAACCTGATAGAGCCCTGAGTCTGGGAGTAAAGGAGTGCAACACACTGATTTTGGAGTAAGTCTCATAGAATTCACTTCTGGATAGATATTCCTAGCATTGTGCTATGAGCCTGGACAATCCTATTAACATTGCTAACAATCATTTCTAAAGAAACATGCATTAATAAAGCAGTATATGCGTTTACTTACAAGTAGTTGGCCAGATTGTGCTCTTGTAAAGTATGCATTTCAAAACCATGTGGAGTTGTATCAAAATAATCATTACCAATTCCACAAATAAAGCATTTAGTCTAGAAATCAAATAAGAATATTAGTAATATAAGAATTAATGTAGTCTTCTTGACAATTTAGTGCAGTTTTTCTCTTTCATTTACTGAAAACAAACTAACTCAATACAATCATGATCTTACCTCCATATCTTCTTTGACCTGCTCTTGCTGATCTCTCAGTTCGCCAAAGGCATCAATAATAAGTCCTATTATTAGAAAAAGAGACAAATACTTGCTAAAAATCTTAACTCTGGTACATATTTGTATTACGTACACCCTGCACTATCATTTAAGATACACAGATTTTCTTCCTATTCAGTTAATGTATTTCGTAGAAGAAATACATATGAAGAAGAAACAAAAATCACAATATAAGTAAAACACTGACTTCATTAAAATGGAAATTTTGATATAGTAAGCTAGTCTTAATCACATGCAAATATTGATGCAGAAAAAAAAAGATCAGGAGAGTGTCCCAACAAGGGAACACTCCCCTGATTTGTAGTCTTCAAAAACAATACTGATAAATTGATTATAAGGGAAACATCTAGGGGAGAAAGATTCATACAAAATCAATAACATTTGGTGGAGAGGAAAGGAAAACAAGAGTTTTATCTTTTGTTTCACTTAAGCAGGGATCCCCAAATTCTTCAGCTCATCAACCCCTTCATGACATCTCAAATTGTTCATTGACTTTCAAACATTAATTACATGAAAATTATTTATTATTACTTTAACTAATGGTACTATGAATAACAACAAAACAGAGTCCTGTCGACCCTTGGGGTTCTATGTTGACCACTTTGGAGAATATGGCACTAAAGTTCACGACAGCTGGCACAACCTGGCAGACCTTGTACAGTCAAATCTGGTTGAAATTTGAATAAAAATACTAGAGCTACAGGAAAGATCTGGAAGTCAAACCTCCCAAAGAAGGCTATAGTGAACCTTGTCTGAACTCTTGTCAAAAAAACTTCATGGATGTTATTTACATAGCCACTGGAAATTAAATTCCATTTATGGAAGGTATTATATCATTAGCTATTGTAAAAAAAACTCATCTTGTTTGACATTCATCATCTATACATTTCAGTCATTTTTTTCTCCGTGGCCAGCAGCATGATGTATTCCTGAAAATGAATCTCTCTTAAACAAATATTGTATTGATCAGTTGAAAAAAACATATGAAATCATATACTTCAATCAATTGAAGATTGAAGATAGATCTTTCTTACATTACTGTAGTAATGCTCTTACTCAAAATGAAGTGTAACCATTCATCGAATATTGTATAGAGTAAAATCATTAGTAGGAACTTGAGCAATTCTTCCCCTTCCAGAAGGGCTGATAGCTTAGAAAGCAAATTAAAGAATGACAGTCCTGTAGAGGTACATAAATCTATTTATTGGCATGGCAATGTTTGTAAGAAAAACTATTAATTCCCTTTTCCTATATTAGAGTTTGAGGTTACCAGTTCAGCCTAAATGCAGAAAGATTAAAATCTGATAAAAGGAAGTACTTTACATACTGTATAGTTAAAAGACTGCAAACTGTTGCCAGGAGATGCTGTGATAAGAAATGTGTATGGATTTTTTAAAGGACGATAAATATATATGGCTTGCAGTACAAGCATTAGTAAACTCCCGGAATCTTAACAATAACAAACCTTGAATGATGGCCAGTAGGATAACAATGACAAAGAAGAAAAACGTGATATCAAAAACAATTCGATATATTTCATAAGGGTCTCCTGCAGGGTCTTCAATTTCATCTCCAATACCTCCACCTGCTCGTACCCCAACGTACATATGAAACAGGTAACACTAAAAGGCAGAAAATAAACCACCTTGAATTAAAAGACATTTTAAAAAGGCCATTATTTTTTTATCATATATTAGAAGTTGGGATAAATCTCACAACATTTAAAATATGTTACAGAAATGCTAAGATTAAAATTCAGTATCATTAGCTTATAACTGCAGGCATTTATTTCAATGCAGCTTGCATATGAAAAATTCAAGTGGTTCTACTAAAATTTTGAAATACTGCAACAAAGCACATTGTTTTGTCTATTTTCTATAGTAAATCCAAATTGCTTTCTTGCTACCTTTTGCTATGTGATGTTTTAATACCCTACTTTTAATTGAGAAAGTATTTTGTATTTACATTTATTCTTAGTTAATTTCATTCTTATTTTTTTCTGGAAAAATAGATGAAGGCAATTTTGGTTTTCTTATATATTTCTGGTGTACAGGATATTATCAGTTACCGGCTGAGGCTGAGGCTGAGGGGACACTCCTGTGGATACATGCCCACACAAACTTTTGTGTGACAAAGATATATGTGTAGTTCCCAGTCTTCTACAGCCTCACCATACTTTTTTCATCCTGTGGGTAACTAACTACCCTATCCCACTCATATAGCTATGTATACATCTTATATTCATAGCTGAAAAACTATTTTGAAAGATAACTAAACATTTATTGAAAAATAAAATAAAATGAAACCTAAAAATTTAAACTGTTGGTGAACAATGCACCTCTCAAAGCAGTCTGAGATTTAAGGTGTTCTGATGTCAAGGTATATTATATTTAACTCTTAGACCCAGAGAGGAGGGGCCACTACAGATATGGAGGAAAACACTCTTCAAACTACTTTCACCAAGTCTAACCTAAGTACTTTAGATACATAGGTCAAAAATAACACTCATACACACACAGGTCTGGAATGAACCTTGCCTGGTTGCCACTAGGCTGCTTGAAGGAAAGAACCTACTTTAATGGTATATGGAAGTGACCCTGAGGAATGAGGGAAAGAGATGTTGTCTAGGGAATGATCAGATTAAAAAAAGGAGAAGTCTGCAACTGCTTAATGGACCAGGAAAGAAAATTAAAAAGGATCTGCCCTAATGCATCAAACTGTTAAAAGTGGCTGCGGGAGATCTGTGTTTTCCTACTTGCAAGACTCTGTTAACATAGCCTTACAATAAAGTGGAATTAGCCCATCTGGTTGTGTCTATGGTTTGGTTTACCTGGGAGAGCTGAAATATCCCAAAGGATGTCCCCAGGAGTCAAAGTGCATGCTAAGGGCCACGGCAAAAATAAAAAAATAAACAGGTTTTCAGAGAATGGGCTTCAAGAAAGCATTAAGTTTAGATAATTAAAAATGTTACTTGTATAGTGTAGCCTTATACTGTAGCTGTCTTCAGTTAACAAATATATTAGACTCTGATTAATTGAAATGTTGTAGTATCAAGGGTTATAATTCCAATGTATAGTTTTTATTAAAGCCTGCCTGTTGTTCTCTTGCTAATGGCACTAATCTTCATATTCACATTCACATAGTTGTTATAGTACTTACAGTCATCATATCGTCACATTTCATGTCTGGCTCATCCTCATCCTCACTCTTGTTATAAAATTTCCGGAAGAAATTAAATGCAACAACCGTGTAAAGATATACCACCACAGCCAAGAGTCCAACAGTTAACACGAGCTATAATATATGCAATACAAAATAAATGGTAAATGGGTATGTAGAGAAGAAACAACAATTAAGAAGTTAAATCTTGCCCACAATATAAAATGTACTTATTTCCACTGTAAGGCTGGAGTATTTTGAACATTAGGTCATTCAAAATATATTAAGTCAATCAAGATTTGAGTTTACACTAGTGCGTTAGGCTGCTTAAACTATGTACTTTTAAGCTTTTCCAACTGCTTCTTAATTGTCTTTCAAACGTTCATATATAGTGGACAACTATTCCATTGTATTTCACTATGCAACAACCATATTTAGGCTGTCATAAATATCTGCCAGAAACGGGCAAACAAGAGGCAACTAAACTGTTCACTCAAAAGATCACAAGCTGTCCATAAACTTCAGTATTTATGTGTCTCAGGGGTAAGGAGCAGATACTTCCAGAAACCTAGCAACACATATGCAAAGGACATGTAAAACATTGGAAAATATTATTCATTTAATAAGGGGGGGGGGGCATCCATTGATCTGACTGTAAGTTAATTTCAGGTTACTCCTACTAAATCACAGCTAGCATTGAAGCATTCATTTGCAAAGCACTTGAAAAGCTTGATTTATAATGCCAAGGAGCATGAGCAAAGCACCTGTCTGAGTCATTCAAGCAACTGTGTCTAGCAATGGTTCTACGGCTGCTTCAGAAGTTGCTCCAAGCTGTTGCCTGTGATTATGCAGCAACTCTTTTGAATGCTTTATACAAATAATCTAAATAAATGAGTTTGCCAGTATTTGATTCTGAAATGTATTTGTAATCCTTTCGCACACATAACATTTTGGTACTTATATTAAGCAGAACAGACAGTTCTGTTGTTTTACAATGTTGGGAACTACTTATTACTGTGCCAACCCAGAAACCTAGTTTATATAGCAAAGAAGTATCTCTGTAGCTCTCCTGTGGAAAAGAATGGCTCTTGTGTAGAGCGTTAGTTCACCAGAATTAATAATCTATCCATGTAGTGATGGAACACTCCTGTTCAACCTTCAAATGCTGTATAGTATAGAGAAGCTGTAGCCATGCTTGACTGAACACATTTATATGCTTTGTCAATTGGATTTGTGAGTTTTTAAGAAGGAAAAGAAGGAACACACAGTTTTAGGGTACTACCCTGGCCTTTGCCTCAGTGGTCACATTATGAAGAGATTTTCTACGTAGAAAGGGCAAATAGATTTTTCTGAAGAAACAAGACCAGGTAGGTTCTTACCTAAAGTCGATTCGTGAATAATACAAAATTATATACAATGGATTAGTACAAAAAACACATTTATTTATGAGGGGTCCCAAGTGACATTCTATCTGTCTGATCTCCTGTGGCTGAGGATTGTGTTATTGTTTTGATCAACTTATATGTACTCTCTTGGGTTAACTGAGTAGTGATTTCGCATGTAGGAATTTCCGCACATTGGATGTTCCAGGAGTATAACTCTAGTTATTTACCGGAAAAACAGATAATTCAGCACTGACCTCTGCCGCAGCATTATTCAATTTTCAGGCTTTGCCTATTTTAACCACAAAATGGAATGATAGGATAATTTTGTTAAAGTATCAAAGCACTGCACTTCTAACCAGACCTGTCAAATGAAAGCATCTTGATGTAACTAAAAGTAATGCAACAAATTAAGCTGGATTTGGAGAAATGGAAGAATCTTTGATAGGGAGAATAGCCACTATAAAAATGAATATATTACCGAAACTACTTTTTATACTCCAAATGATACTGATAAAAATAGAGAAAAAATATTTTGAAGAATTAAATAGAACAACCTTGAAGTATATCTGGCAAGGGGAAAAAGCAGCAATAAAACTGAAAATGTTACAGGAATCTAAAAACAATGGGGGTTTTGGATATTTTTTTTTTAATTATTAAAATTAAATTTATATACCGCCCCATTCCAAGGACTCGGGGCGGTTCACAACTTAAAAA